>QEPC01003269.1:108417-148405 GCA_003113815.1 Sphenodon punctatus
GGTATTTGATACATTCCTGTCAAATATCCTGTAAACAGAATGGAATATCAAAATGTAACAGCTGGAAATGTATTTTCAGGTTAATGTCTTATACCCTTGGGACCCTTTATCCACTCTTTCCTAAAATTAGCAGAAATATTAAGCATATGGAGGGATGTAATATGCACAAGTTTCATGAACATTGGATGCAAGATAAAGAAGTTATAGTCATGAATGTGTATGGAGCTTTTCTTAAAATCACAACATTCAATTGTTTCTGAAATCGGTTTCCTTTATCTAATCATTGGTACACTTGGTGCCCTCCATTGGGGGTACAATCTCCCTAAATTTCATCAAAAAGTAATAAGAAACAAAAATGTTATAGCAGAAATATGTTTTTTAGTTTTTTCCTTTTCTTTCAAAAACTAAATGTCATTTTCAGTTTCTGATTGCACTGAACTAAAGATTGAACTGATCCCTACCGAACTGAATACCAAATCTGAACTCACCATTCGACCCGAACCACCGAACGGCCGAAAATTCGAACCGACGAACTGAACCAAACGGGCAAAACGAACGGCCGAAACGAACACAGCCGAACTGAACGGCCGAACCCGAACCACGATCTGTTCACCCATCCCTATGGAATACTCAGGGGACTTTGAGAATGGCACTTCCAGTCAACTGCAGGGGTCGATCTAGAGCACGGGGGATGAGGCGATCCTGCAGTTAAATTGGGCCAAAACCGTATAGGGCTTTATAGATTAGAACCAGCACCTTGAATCAGGCCCTGAAGACTATAGGCAGCCAGTGCAGAGAACAGAGCTATGCTGTTAAATGCTCGCGGCGACCTCCCTGTAAGGAGACAGGATGCTGCATTCTGCACCAGCTGCAGTCTCTGAACCATCACCACGGGCAGCCCCATGTAAAGCACATTACAATAGTCCAGTCGTGAGGTGATCAAAGCATGGATGATAGCCAGGTCAGAGTCTGAGACATATGGCCAAAGCAGTCAAACTAGATGTAATTGGTACAATGTGCTCTTTGCCACAGCTCCAACCTGAGCATCTAGACGAAGCTGCGTATCAAGGAGCACTCCCAGACTCCGAACCTGGGGAACTACTGGTGGGCAAACCCTGTCAACGATGGGGGATGCCACACCCACCGCCTTCCCCACTAGCATCACCTCCGTCTTGTTGGGATTCAGCTTCAGTTGACTTGCCCTCATCCAGTCCCACACAGCTGTCAGACATCAAGTAAGCACTGAGTTGTTATTTTACTTTTCCCAAGAGACAGAGATTGGCCACTGTCAGAGACAGGATGCTTGGTTTGATGGGTCATTGGTTTGACCCAGTATGGCACTACTTATGTTCTTTTGTTCAATATACCTCTCCTGCATTTCTTCAGTTTATACAATTTTGACTTGCTACCTGTCTGAGGAAGGATCCTGTGTGCCCCCAAAGCTTGTAAACATCACCAACAGAAGTTGATCTAATAAAGGATATCATTTGCACTAATTTGTCTTCATCTTTTACATTTGGGGCCAACAAGGTAACAACCTTCTCTCTCTTTCTTTGACATCAGTGGAATTCAGTTGCTTTTGTGTTGCACAAAAGAGAGATGGAATTACTCATATACTTAATATTACATTAATGTCAGCCGCCGCCGCCGCCTGCCGCAGCGTTCCCCAGCCCCGCAGGGCTCCCAGAATGCAGGGACGCAGGACGGGCTGCGGGACACGCCCCTCACGAGCGGCGCACCAGCCGCCGACGTAGAGGCCAGGGCCACGCCCCCAGAGGCCGATTCAAGGATTCTCCCTGCAGAGCAGGGCACACCCTTAGCCACGCCCCCGTCGTTGCCGCGACGCTCAGAGCGTCTTCGGGCGCGCACGGGGGCGGGGCCTGTTGTATAAAGGCCAGCGCCGCAATTAGAGCGACGCTGGTGATTGTGAGAAACCGGCCCCCTCGTGTGTGAGCAAAGAGACTGCGAGAGCTTGCTGATTAGAACCCCTCTGAAAACCTTCAGACTGCGTGACTTCCTTCATCGAATCTTCCCTGGTGTGCCTGAAGCGAGTGCAGGGTGCGTGGTGAGTGCGAGAGGTGTGGGAGTCCCCTTCCCTTCCAACCCAGGCCCGGGGTAGGTCCCCACCCTGGGGAGCACTGTGTATGCGTGACCCTGTTTTCTCCCTTGCAACTCTGGGTACAGGCCCTTCCCCCCTCACGGGCTTCTCCCCGCTGGTTGCTCCACCCGTCCTGTGTTTCCTGAGTGTGTGTCCTAGGGAGTGTGGGGGTATCGAGCGGGCTCTCTCAATCCAGGCGCCCTATGATGATAGCGGCCTGTTCTCTTTCATTAGAGGTAACGGCCAACACACTATCCTGACGGGCATAGAAACACCACGCTGTTGCCACGTAGAGAGAGCCGCTGTGAAAGATACCCAGCGGATGCGAAAAGAGTGTGAGACCCCCTTTGTGCTCTTCCCCCCCCCCGGTGACAAATCACCAGCAGCTGCTAGCCCCTTAGCGGAGCCCGTTATAAGGCCCAAAAAAGGGGTCCCCGATATGGATATAGCCACTGAACTGAGCCGCTTGACACAAGCGGTTCAATCCTTAGCCATGGAACTAAAGGATGTTAAGGACCAGCAGGAGAACTTAACATCCACAGTGGCTCAACTCCAAGGAGCCGCCGTGGCGGCACCTGGGGTGGCTGGGCCCGTGGCAGCCGCCGCCCCTATAGCACCCCCAGTACCAGCAGGGGCCCTTGTAGCAACAGGACCTAGGGAACCCAAGGGGCCAAAACTAGAGAAATTTTTGGGGGACCGGCGGGGCTTTCAGAGCTTTTTGGCCCTGTGTCGGCTTACCTTCACCCTCCAGCCACACACATATGCTACAGATGCCTTAAAGGTAGCCTTCATTGTAGGCAATCTGGGAGGTACGGCCCTGGAGTGGGCCACGACCCTGTTACGTAGCGATAGCCCGTTATTGACAAACTATGCCAATTTCCTTAAGGAGTTTACCTTCCTTTTCGACAACCCACATCGTGCACGAGATGCCCAAACCGCTATTATGAACTTACGTCAGGGACGCACCCCTGCGCTGGAATACATTACCCAATTCCAGCAGTTAGCCTTGGAACTGCAGTGGCCCAACGAAGTTTTACGTGTAATGTTTAAAAAGGGATTATGCGAAGAAATCAAGGACCAGTTGGCCTTCGTCGAAACCCCAGTGGCCTGGGAGACCCTCGCTAATCTGGTGCTACAAATTGAGGACCGCCTAGCGGAAAGGAGGCGAGAGAGACGCCAGGAAAACCGACCCTACCCGGCAAGGACCCCGTTTACGCTCCCCCCGGTTCGGCCCACTGAGGCCAGTCGGCTGCCCGAGCCCGAGCCCATGCAAGTAGGAGCATCCCGGGGGGCTCTGTCCAAGGAAGAACGGGACCGACGTCGGAGTACCCGGGCGTGTTTTTACTGTGGGGATCCAACCCATTTCATCGGGGAATGCCCCGAGTTACCCCCAGAACGACGGAGGACGGGAAACGCCCGAGGCCGAGATGGGACGGGGCCATCTCGGTCATAACTACCCATTCCAAGTCCCCGACTCCAACCCTTAAGGACCCCCACTTACGGATTCCTATTACCTTAGTCATCACCCCGCACCGATCGGTAGTATGCTGGGCCCTCATCGACTCAGGCGCCTCAGGAAATTTCATCGATCATTCCTTAGCTGGGCACTGGCGACTCCCCCTCCAGAAGAAGATGGTACCAGAACCCATCCATACCATTGATGGATCCCCGTTGATCTCGGGGCCTATTACTACATGTACTACGCCCCTGACCTGCATCATCGGGGACCACGGGGAACAGATCCCTTTTGATCTTGTTTGCACCCCTCTATTTCAAGTAGTCCTTGGGAGCCCGTGGCTATGCCAACACAATCCAACGATCCAATGGTCAAAACAACAGGTACGTTTTTTGACCCCTTATTGCCTGCAAAATTGTCGCCTCCCGAAGCCCGGTCGTGGGGCTCTAGCCACCTCGGGACCCCCTTGTGAGAGCAGAACCCTCCCACTACCTGAGGAGTACACCACCTTCCAAGACGTCTTCTGTAAGGTTCGGGCCACGGAGCTACCCCCACACCGGCCATACGATTGTCCGATTGAATTATTGCCAGACAAAACCCCCCCGTTCGGACGCATTTATGCGCTAGCCGAACCGGAACTTAAGGTGCTACGTCAGTACCTCGACGAAAATCTGCACCAAGGGTTCATCCGACCCTCCACTTCGCCCGCGGGCGCCCCCATATTTTTTGTGTCTAAGAAAGATGGGGGTCTCCGACCCTGTGTGGACTATAGGGGATTAAACCAAGTAACCATCAAAAATCGCTACCCGCTTCCGTTAATACCCGAACTCTTGGACCGTCTACAGGGAGCCCAAATATTCACGAAACTAGACTTAAGAGGAGCATATAACCTGCTACGCATGCGTCGAGGGGACGAATGGAAGACGGCGTTCCGCACCCGTTACGGGTTATTTGAGTACCTCGTAATGCCCTTCGGCCTTGCCAATGCACCGGCCACCTTTCAGCACCTCATAAATGAGGTTTTTCGGGATATTCTGGACGTCTACGTTATCGCGTACCTCGACGATATTTTAATCTATTCCCGTAACCTGGATGACCACATCCGTCATGTGTGCGAAGTCCTTCGGCGGCTAAGAAAGAATAAGCTGTATTGCAAACGAGAAAAATGCTTTTTTCACCTACGTTCCCTTAGCTTCTTGGGGTTCATCATTAGCCCCCAAGGTATCCGAATGGACCCGCAAAAAGTCGAGGCCTTAAGGAGATGGCCAGCCCCCAAGGCGGTGAAACCCTTACAGCGCTTCCTGGGGAGCGCAAATTACTACAGACAATATATTTCCAATTATGCTGAAATCACTGCCCCCTTGACCTTATTATTAAAAAAGAATCAACTCTATGAGTGGACGCCCAGACAACAGTATAGTTTTTCCTATTTAAAAAACGCCTTTATGACAGCCCCCCTGTTACGGCACCCTAACCCCCAGAAACCCTTTTATGTAGAAGCGGACGCTTCGGGAAAAGCCATCGGAGCAGTGTTATTACAGGAGCATGAACCCCCAGAACCGTTACTTCCTTGCGCCTACTACTCCAGACAATTGACCTCAGCAGAAAGGAACTATAACATTTTAGATCGAGAACTTTTGGCCATCAAGGTCGCGTTTGAAGTGTGGCGCCACTACTTGGAAGGAGCCCGACACCCGGTGACCGTAGTAACGGATCACCGGAACTTGACCTTCCTCCAAACGGCCCAGATCACCAATGCCCGCCATGCCCGCTGGGCCTTGTTCTTCGCCCGGTTCGACTTCCGGATTCGCTATCGACCCGGAAAACTCCACCTGTTAGCGGACGCCCTCTCCCGCTACTATGAACAGAGCCCAGACCTCCCGACTAAACCCGAGTCTATCCTAAAACCCCAAACCTTTGCAGGGACCTATACGACACTGCAAGAGATGCGGGAGGCTGCCCTGCAAGAAAACCCCGAACCAGCCTCTTCAGCGACAAAGGAACCCAACCAAACGCACCTGGTATGGGTCCCCCCCTCCTATCGGCAAGACGTGTTATGGGCCCATCACGATGCCCCTACAGCAGGACACCCAGGTATGGAACGAACGACGCAGCTAATCCGTCGATCCTTTTGGTGGCCTAAATTACCACAGGATGTAACGCGGCACGTATCCAGTTGTGATATTTGTGCCCGAACAAAGACCCCTCGCCGGGCCCCCATAGGACTCCTTCAGGTGACTCCCCCTCCGTTAGGCCCGTGGCAACGAGTAGGTCTTGACTTCGTCGTGGATCTTCCTCCATCCCGCCAGTACACCACGGTGTTAGTAGTGGTAGATCACTTCACTAAACTGGCCCATTTCATCGCCTGCAAGGGACTGCCATCTGCTAAACGCACCGCGCTGCTCTTCCTTCGTCATGTTTTCAAACTACATGGTTGTCCACGTGAAATAATAAGTGATAGGGGGTCTCAGTTTACCTCGCGCTTCTGGAAGGCCTTGTTCCAGGCCCTACACGTTTCTCTTAAACCAACCACGGCCTACCACCCCCAGGCTAACGGACAGGTCGAAAGAATAAACCAAAACATGGAACAATACTTGCGGTGCTACGTCAACTATCTGCAGGACGACTGGCACGCCTGGCTCCCGCTCGCCGAATTCGCATGCAACAATGCGCCCCATGCCTCATTGGGGAACTCACCATTCTTTATTACCTATGGCTTCCACCCCCAAGGGGGAGCCATTGAAACACCTACTACGACCGTACCGGCCGCAGGAGCACTTCTGCAACAAATTCAACAGGCACAAGTAATCGCACAACGAGTATTAGCACAAGCGCGGCAACAATACAAGATACAGGCCGATCGTCATCGACGCGCAGAACCCCCATTACAACCAGGCGACTTCGTGTGGATCGACCGACGTCGCTACCCCTCCTCTCGACCCTCCCCCAAGCTGGACCACCGATACATTGGACCCTTCCCAATATTGAGGCAACTCAATGAGGTAACCTATACCGTGAAGCTGCCCGCTCATTCACGTATTCACCCCACCTTTCATAGATCCTTGTTGAAAAAGGCCAACATCCGGCCCGGTGGGCCTACAGTGGAACACCTTGATCCCCTTGTTCAACCCGATGGGGACCCCGACTATGAGGTAAAGGCAATATTGGACTCTCGCTTCCGACGGGGTCACTTACAGTACCTCGTCGATTGGATGGGTTTCGGTCCATCAGACCGCTCTTGGGAACCCGTCGGCAACATATCTGCCCCTCGCCTTATTAGATTATTCCACCTCCGCCACCCCATGAAGCCTGGCCCGGGGGGGCGGCGGCTTCGACGGGGGGGTATTGTCAGCCGCCGCCGCCGCCTGCCGCAGCGTTCCCCAGCCCAGCAGGGCTCCCAGAATGCAGGGACGCAGGACGGGCTGCGGGACACGCCCCTCACGAGCGGCGCACCAGCCGCCGACGCAGAGGCCAGGGCCACGCCCCCAGAGGCCGTTTCAAGGATTCTCCCTGCAGAGCAGGGCACGCCCTTAGCCACGCCCCCGTCGTTGCCGCGACGCTCAGAGCGTCTTCGGGCGCGCACGGGGGCGGGGCCTGTTGTATAAAGGCCAGCGCCGCAATTAGAGCGACGCTGGTGATTGTGAGAAACCGGCCCCCTCGTGTGTGAGCAAAGAGACTGCGAGAGCTTGCTGATTAGAACCCCTCTGAAAACCTTCAGACTGCGTGACTTCCTTCATTGAATCTTCCCTGGTGTGCCTGAAGCGAGTGCAGGGTGCGTGGTGAGTGCGAGAGGTGTGGGAGTCCCCTTCCCTTCCAACCCAGGCCCGGGGTAGGTCCCCACCCTGGGGAGCACTGTGTATGCGTGACCCTGTTTCCTCCCTTGCAACTCTGGGTACAGGCCCTTCCCCCCTCACGGGCTTCTCCCCGCTGGTTGCTCCACCCATCCTGTGTTTCCTGAGTGTGTGTCCTAGGGAGTGTGGGGGTATCGAGCGGGCTCTCTCAATCCAGGCGCCCTATGATGATAGCGGCCTGTTCTCTTTCATTAGAGGTAATGGCCAACACACTATCCTGACGGGCATAGAAACACCACGCTGTTGCCACGTAGAGAGAGCCGCTGTGAAAGATACCCAGCGGATGCGAAAAGAGTGTGAGACCCCCTTTGTGCTCTTCCCCCCCCCCGGTGACAATTAAGCACATCCAATATTATGTTAACCACAAGTACTTACTATTAAATTAAGAGTGCTTCTCTGAATACTAGCCAAACAGCACCAGTGCTACACTTAGCATAGACAAAAGACTTCTTCATTTCAATGTGTCCACTCTAAATACCACTGACGCTATCACCTTAGACAACCATACCCTATGTGGGGTTGACTTTTTTTTTCTAATGGGCTTACTTCCTCCACCCCCAAAGTTTCAGGTTAGGTGCTTGACATTATTAAATCTCATTGTTTTAGACACTTTGGGCAGGCAATCTGATCAGAAATTCTTCTAGTATTTCCTGTCTGTTCATTCATCTACCTGGCAGGTAAGTTTCAAAGGGTTTGCTCCCCACCCCCATCCCCAATCCCTCACTTGAGTTTTATTTAAATCTTGAAGAAAGAAAGAAAGAAAGAAAGAAAGAAAGAAAGAAAGAAAGAAAGAAAAAGAATTTTGGAGAGTTTGAAAAGTCATGTTCAGCAAAAAAGTAATTTATACACTCTCTAGTTAATAACCTCTTATATGCTTTAATAATTTAAACTAATTATCAACGGGAATGTCTTCTGTGTATACTTCAATTATTGCTTTTAGTATATTTTCTTTCTTTCTTTCTTCTTAGCATGCTGCATGTCCTCAATATGTCTCCAGTGTCTATTATCGCTGCTCCTCTCGTATAATAAACTTCTTATCTATGAGAATATGACCTTGACACTGTGGTAGGGGGAAAAAAGTTTTTTAAAGGATAGCTCAATTAAAATCTAATACCTCTTCTCAGGATTTGATTTCATTACTATTCATAAGACCGTGCAACACTATTTGAGCCGAGAGTTCTCATGCAACTGGAATTTTTGTTACAAAAGAACCATTATGAAAATCATTTTTATTCCTCACTATTCCCTGTTGGTTTTCAGTCACCATGGAGCTCCCTTTGTTGACTTGACAGAGGCCTTTGTTGAACGCCAGTGTTAACATTGTAATAATGGTTGATGATCAGGGTCAGTTCGAAGCAGGTCATTTTAAATATAAGTGGGTAGGTCAGTTATCAGCCTTAATGTGTTTGGACAGAGCAGTGAATTTAGAGCAGCGGGTTTAGGCTCAGGTTTTCAGAGTTGTGGCCCTATTGCTGACTCACCTTGAGCAAGTTATTTAGCCTGACTGCTTGTGCTTACTCATCTGTAAACAGTATAATCCTTCCCTACCTTGTGGGAGGGCTATGGTTCTCATTTAATTAATTTTGCAAAGTGCTTTGAGAGCCTCAGACACAAAGCCTGATATACATCAAGTGGAAAGCCTTATTAATGTTTAACTGAGTCCCAAACTACTCCCTTCCAGCATTCGTTATTTAAGGGACCTGTGGTAATTCATCTTTCTGAAACATTCTCCCCTTTCTTTTGTAAATATGCAATGGTTTCCTAGCTATTAAGAAAATCTTGGGTTTCTACTTTCGAAGTATTGCACCAGCACAAGCTCCACTGAAATGAATAGGGTCTGTCTGGCACAGCCCTTTGGTGCATTAGGGGATTAGGTTTGGTATCTACTGTGAGCATTTGTTCATATTTTGGATAAGCAACACACATCTACCCTCTGCTTGCAGCTCTGACACCTTTGAGAAATTTCTATCCCCCCTAAAAGAAACCACTGATTTCTAGAGAATGCATATGTCCAGAAGATCTGATGGACTGATGCCATTAAGGATGTGCAAACAGAACGGGATTTGGATGTTCGGCTGTTCAGTTTGAAAACCCAGTTCGGGTTCGGTCGCTCGGTTCGGTTGAGTTCGGTTTGGTTGAATGTTCATACCCACCGTGAGGCTTGGGGTGCTCTAGGGACACCCAGGGGTGCCCGTGGTGGCATGGAAGGTAATCAGAGACCCAGCAGCAGCAGCAGAGACAGGAAAGACTTGGCACCCCGGGTTGCCAGGGCATTGCAGGCTTGACTCGTATTCAACAGGACTAATGAAGCTCTATGGCCAATTGGTCAAGCCTTTCCCAGTGGTGAATCACATGGACACCCAGTAGCAGACATTGAATTACCAGGGCACAGAACCCATGGCACAGACAGCATAGGTGGCATTGGCAGCAGCAGCAGACATTTGATTGCCCAGGCATAGAACCCGTGGAACAGCAGAGACAGCAGTAGCAGAATTTGCCTGTGCACAGCACCCATGGAGCCAGGATGGTAGGATTTGCAAGGGAAGAGCTCCCATACAGCAGCAGACATCAGCAGCAGGATTGCTTGGGCAGAGCACCCATGGACCAGCAGACAGAAGCAGCGGGATTACCAGGCCAGTGGTATGAGAGGCAGGCAGGCTGGGGCAGGGTTCTAGCTTTGTCTACAGGGCAGGCAGACAGGCAGTATGGAATGAGCAGAAGGCAGGCAATTTGAGGCAGGTTTTGAGCTTTGCCCACAGGGCGGGTGGACAGGCAGCGTGGCATGTGCAGAAGGCAGGCAGACTGAGGCAGGCTTTGAGCTTTGCAACCTAGGCAGGCAGACAGGCAGCGTGGCATGAGAGGCAGTTGGGAAGGCAGGGCACTCAGATAGGCTGGCAAAGACGTTTTCATTATTGTTGATATCAATACCGATACCAATTGCAAAGATTTTATTTTCAATATCGGTATCGATATCGGTATCATTTGCAGTTCTGAAACAGAGTTAATGCACTCTGAAAAAATTGTTAATTGTCGAATTATGATAATAAATGAAAATTTAATAATGAAAAAATGTGAAAGTTTAGTTATTGATAAAAATGAATAAAAGTATGTATGGTAAGGAATTAAGTACATATATTAAATTTATGTTGATTCGGATAAATTATTAAATATTCCTCAAATTCTGAAATAATTTCCATGTTTTTTGGCGTTTATTTCTTGTTGCAATGTATCAAGTTGAATGTTTTTTTAATTGTAATTTGTAATGAATTTGTATGTTTTTTGGAGTTTAAGCTAGAGTAAAAATGATTTTGTGATGTTTTTGAAGAGTAAAGTTTTTAGTTTTAAAAACTGTTGTGGAATTAATGTTTTTTTAAACTGTAACGTTTTTTGTTTTGGTAAATCTAACTAAGCTAAGTCCTCCATCCATCCATCCATCCATCCACATACCCACAGGGATGGGGGGGACACAGACAGCTCACAAAAAAACAACACAAAACTGAAATGGAGGGGCACAAAACTGAAATGAAACCTAAATCAATCTAATCCTACTCTAAATGAATCCAAAAACAGGGGAAGGGAATCAGGAATGGAATAGATACAGGGAGGAGGGGAGGATTCAATGGAGGGTAGGGAGAAAGAACACAGGGAGGGGTAAAAAATAAAAATAACACCTAAATCTATCTAATCAAATCTAAATAAATGAAACTAGGGAGGTAAATGTGTGGGATGGGTGAAATAGGAGGAGGATGGCAATGGATTAGGAATAGGAACACAAACTGCTGGGAGAGGGAGACTTCTGAAAATGCCTGCTGTCAGGAACAGTGGCTAGCTTAAAAGGTGTTGGAAGTGGTGAGGCCTGGAGGGCAATGACTTTTGTTGCTTGCTGCACCCGCCTTACCACAAGCCCCATTGGCTCTGTGCAGCCTAGCCCTATGTCCCCCATGACCAATCACAGACTGTGAAGCCAGTGGTATGAGGAAAAAAGTGATGGTGATTGGTCAGGCTGGCTGCTACTCCAAGCCTCTCCACCCCTGGTGCCAGGAAGTCTGCTCCTCAGCTTCCCTCCCCCCACCCACGGACCTTCCAGCCACGTTTTCCCCACCCAAACTCATCCAAACTCACCTGAACGCTACCGAACTGTTTGGTCTGTTCGAGTTGTTTGGTTGTTCAGTTCGGTCATTCAGTTTGGTCGTCCAAATGAAATGAGTTCGGTCAGAACTCCGAACATCCGAACCGAGTTTGCACATCCCTATATGCCATGTTGCAAGCTTTTGAAAATTTATCATGAGTCCCACAATAGTCTTATTTAAGCTTCAACTTTTGAAAATATGTGTATAAGAATCTGAGTTTCCTCTTTTTTTAATCCATAAAAATGTTGGGCTATAGCAAGGTAAGCTGGAAGCCCTCCACTGCACCTGCTTCAAGAGGTGTCTGATCCAGACAAGAGGTGTCTGCTTCAAGAGCCTCTGTCTCCCAGAGGCTCTGTTAAAGGGCTTGAGCAGGCCTGGTGGGGCTGTGCTAATTGGGCACATAAGAAGACGAGGACTGGTCAGCTGACAGGAAGCCCTCAGCATTCAAGGATGAGCTGAGATCCAAGCAAAAGAAATCACTAAGAAAGACTAGAGAGAGGGGGGGTGAAATCTGTTGCATCTAGGCAGGGAGAATAGGTCTGGGACACCATCCCTGGAGAAGGGGGGGTGGAAGTTTTATGTCTGAGAGACTTGCTTATGTTTGTGTTTATGATTTACTGATTGAGTCTGTGACCTGGAAAAATCCAGGGTAGAGTCTTTGTATAAACCAGAGATGATGTGAAGTGATTTAAGAACTGTAAAATACATTGGTTGAGTAGGGGTGTGCATTTCATGTTCTCTGAAGATGGAATTCCCCCCAAAATGTCCTTTTGGGGAGGGTCCAAAATTCAGAGAGAGCCCCGCCCCCCAATTTTGTAGTCCCAATTCCAGGTCAGCTGTGCCATTAGGCTAACATTAGGCTGCAGAGCTTAGCTGGGACCCGACAGTAAATTATCTGAATTGAGAGGGGAGAAAGAAAGCCTCATCCTAGCTGTGTGCAATATTCTAATCAGTCTCGGGGCTGGGGGGGGGGGGGCAATATCAGGGCAGAACACCCCTGATGGCTAGAGCGAAAATTCTCCCTCAATTTTGTGCCAAATCTCAGCGAGAATTGCCTTCTCATCAAGATTTGTGAGAAGAAGAAGGAGTCGAAAATCAGCTGATTCTCAACCTGTTCTCACGCAAAATCTGCATGCGCAAAATGGCCACCACAGCCCTGTCTTCGCATGCATGCCCCCTGTTGACCAGTCTGTACATGCAAAGAGTGTTTTGAGGGCAACGAGAATCTCATGAAACTCTTGAGACATCTCAAAAACACTCGCTGCACATGTGCAAAATGGTGGCCATTGCGCATGCGTAATATGTATATTAGATTTTCAAGAATCTTGAAAGATTCTTGAAAATCTCAGCGAGATCTCACAAGAACTCGCATAGGAATTGTGAGAATCTCATGTGTTCTCGCGAGAATGCATAAGATTACCATTTCAGCTCAACTACTGACCTCTGGTTCAGTGGTGGCTCCCTTCTCCCTGCCTGCCTCTGCATTTTGCAGAGCTAAGCTTGCTCTCTGCCTCCTCCACCAGACTGCACTCTACAGCACGGGCTTGTAAGTTTCAAAGGCTTCTCCCCCTCCCCCCCCACAATGCCTCTCACCTGAGAAGCATTGTGGGGGGTGAGGGGAAGCACCGGCTGGCCTTTGAAAGTGACAGGTTCCAGCTGGGACTGATGCAGAGCAAGCCTCCACAGCATTCTCAGTTTCAAGAGCACCTTCATGGCCCAAAGCATCTATCAGAGTGCCGTGTGGGAGGATGTCCCAGCCCACCTTTGAAACTGACACACACCGGCTGTAACGCCACAGATCTGTGCTCTGAAGTGTTCCCAACTGGGGCTGTCAGTTTCTCTGGCAATCTCAGCATTTGGGAGCATTTGGCACCTGATTGATCCCCAGGTATCCCATCAGGTGCCCCAAAATGTGGGTACTACCTGCAGGTATTAATTTTAGTACCTGATGCAGTTTTACTTTTAAGCTTACTAAGTCTGTGCTTTTAATAAAGTACTATGGGCTTTTACAGAGTTTTAAGGGTTTTTGTTGATTTATGGAATTTAATATTTTATATGTATTAATTTTAATATTGTATTTTTATGTCTAGATTAGTTTTGATGAGTGATGAAGAGATTTTAGCTCAAAATGCATTGAGTTGTGTATATGGGCTACAATTCATCCTTGCTTTGTACTATTTCTTAGTAAAGTGGTAGTAAATATTTTCAGTAGCTCTGTTTGCTTTCTTGCATTGCAACATCACAACACTCTGCAGGGTGTGGGACATGTTAGAAAAGCAGTGGGAAACTCTTCATCCTGCCTAATATTTCCACACCTTCTAAACTCTCCCCAAAAGCATTCTGGTGGCATCCATGATAAAAATCTCAATTGAAGTTTCACACAATTTGCATGTCTTTGTTTCTGTCTGGGATCATGGGGCTATAATGAATAGAGTTGTGCACAGTAACACTCTCTTTTTTTGTTATTACTTTTGTTTACTTTTGTTTTCATTTTCCTTCTCATATGGATTACACTTTGCAGGATTATATTGCCAGTGAAGGGAATTATTTTTCCCCCAAAATTATAGAATTATTGGATAAAGGGATCCAATTTTATAAGCAGTTGGAATTTGTTATTTTACAAATTTCTTCATACACATTCCTGGCTGTATAGTCTTTGGGTGATTTCAGACGTTACGTGGTCCTGATTCACCACAGTGGATTCCCAACAGTGGTGAGCCGAACAACCACCCCCTGTGGTCCAGGGAACCCCCAAACAGACATGATGAGAGCAGGACCACAGCAGGGAATTGGACCAACAGACCACAGCCCAGGGCAGTGCAACAGAAGTGACACTGATTCCTGGCCGTGGTCAAAACACCCAGAAGGCACTGGGGAGTGGGCGGGAGCCAGACATGGCCGATCAAGGGCAAACAAAGCCAAAAGCGCCAAAAGGAAATGCCTACACAAGGGAAACAGGAAGGGAGGGGGAGGAGGGAGAAGAGCCTTTGAGACAGTACACACAACAGGCACAGAGAAGATGAGGTCACAGTGGAACAAACAGCACAAACACATGCCTGGGCACATACACACCCATACGGGAAAGGAAGGGAAGGGGGAACACAGCGGGATGGACAACAAACATGGCACAATGGACAAGGGGGGACGGGGACAGGAAATGTGGGAAAGACTGGCACAGGGGCATGGCAGGACATGGGGAACAGCAGCCAGAACCCCTACAACAGCACAGGCAGCACGGGCAACCCCACACCTACACAGGCACCCCTAGAATGGGGGGACCCCTCATGGGCAGAGCACAGGCACAGGGGGAGGCCACACGGGCAGGGAGTGGACCAGGAACAGTCCAGGAGGCAGACAGGGACCCCATGCGCCAGCGAGGGTGCAATGAATGGGATGGAGGCGAGGTGGCGCCAAAGAGCGGAGCAGGTGATCCAACACCTCGACTCCGGGAGGTGCAGTCCAGGGGCCCCAGAACCCCACGGTCACAGAGTCAACCTGGGGGAGGGGGGGACAAAGGCACAGGAGGGAATGTGGCCAGACGATGAAGGAAAGTAGCAACTGGGGTGCTGGGAGCCGGGCCGGAGAGCAGGACACAGCCACAAGAGAAGGCAGCCACGGAGGGGAACACCGGTTGCAGAGGCGGACAGGGTGTGTGTGTGGAGGGGGCCAGGAGCCAAAGGCAGGGAAGCGGTACCCCAGGAACCAGTCAGCACAGCAGTGAGCCCGGGACATCATGGAGGGAGCAGGCAGTGACCCACGGTGTCAGGGAAGAGGTGGTAGCTCAGAGTGGGGCCAGAATCCAGGGCCCGGGAGGCACAGGGGGCCTCACAGCCAGCTGCATGGGGTCACAAAGGGGTCTGGGGCTGGGTGGCCTGCCAGGTGCACATAGTGGGGCCACTGGAGCATGCCCCGATGGTATCCCGGTGCAGACATGTGGTGGACGATGAGGTAGTATGCCACAATGGGATCCTGCATGGCAAGCCCCACCTGGACATCGGATCGGGACCACACACCAGCCAGCGCTGCCAGCTCCGCCCTGGTGGGCTCCGACAAGCCATAGTCAGCAGTCGGGGGGCCACAGAAGGTGACCAAGCTCCAACAGGTGGTGATAGACTGCCCCACATAACCGCTGGTACACACGGGCCCCGTGAACGCAGCCAAAGAAGGACACAGGCAGGGCAGGGTCCCCCTCTGCCAGACAGGCAATGTAGGTGGCCAGGCTGCACACACAGAGAGTGGATACGGTCTCCGCTGCTGACCACCCCACATGCGAGCAACTCATCTCCAGGATGCACCCATCGGGAAAGGGATGGAGGCCCAGCATCTCCGCATGCAGCCAGCAATCGCGTGAACTTGCCTCATAGCCAAAGTAGTGCAGGTTGGAGTTCAGACTCGCATAGGCACCTGTGAGGCTGTCTGGGCAGCTCAGGAGCAATTGCATGGCCAGGGGATGCCACAGGTCACACAGGGCCATGGTCTGGCGGAAGGTCCAACTATGGGGGGCACCGGGTGGGGTGGGGCCCACGAACCCTGGGGAAGCACTGCCATCCATGGTCCAGCAAGCAGCTGATACTAAATGCAAGGAAAGAGGGGCCGTAAAATCCCTTGAGGGATGGGATGGGAAGCAGGGGAGCTCCAAGGCCAAGCAATAAGGGCACAGGCCACAACATTTCATGGCAGACGAGTGAGGCGTGGGGTGCAGACTCAGCCCAGCTGCCAGAACAGTGCACACAGACAGGACAGCCTATACAGAGATCAGGGTGGTGAGGACAAAAGGCAGGCAACATACAGAGACTTGGGCAGTGAGGGCAGTCGGCATGCAGCTGCTGCCCGCACGCCCAGGCGCCAGCCGGTCCTTATGACAGGGACCGTGCACAGACCACTGGTGTGCTCAATGGGGCACCCCCGAACCCCCTGCCCCGGCCACCCTGCAGGAGTTGGTCCTGCCGGCCAGGGGGAAAACCAGAAGCAACCAGGGGCCCCACGAGGTCGCGACCTGGGGGTGGGGCCACAAAAGCACCAGCCTATAACAGTTACGACTGCATCCCACCTGGGGCACTGTTCACCATGGAACTGGGACGGTTGGACACCTGTGGGATGCACCTAGCAGTCTGCGCAGAGTGGTATCAGCTGGTGGACCAGGAGGCCGTGATGGCTGGCTTCGCAGCTGGAGGGTTCTCTAACTGCATGGGCGCTGTGGACGGTACCCACATCGAGATCCTCCGCCCATCTGCTGGGGAAGCCTCAGAGTATGTCAACTGACATTGGTACCAGTCCCTGCAGCTGCAGGTGGTCGTGAACCACAGGGGCCAGTTCATAGACATCTACACCAGCCACTCTGGGCACAGCCATGATGCCCAGATCATGACCATCTCTCCCTTCTATGGCTGGATGTACCATGAGGACTTCACGGACATGGAGATGTCCTCGATCGAAGGGGTGCTGATGCCCCCCTGCATCCTGGGGGACCCAGCCTATCCCCTCACCCGGTGGCTGATGAAGCCATACCCGGTCGCCTGGAACCATGGTCGAGAGGGCTTTCAGGGTCCTCAAGCAACACTGGAGGTGCCTCGTGGGCCAACTGGACTACATGGTAGAGACCTCGACCCTGGTGATCGGAGCCTGCTGTGTGCTGCACAACGTTTGCAAGACCGATGGGGCTGCCCTTGACTACCTCAAGCCCCGGCATCCTACCGGCCCCATGCCTCTCTATGTGAATGCCGAGAACCCACGGGAGTACCGATATACAAAGTGCATCCGTGATGCCCTGGCTAGGCGGATCAGCCGGGAGGCCGAGGCGTGAGGCTGCACACCACTGTCAACACCACCCCGGGTCCCCCACAGACATCCCGGCAATGCCCCTGGATACCCACCCCCAACCCCAGGCACGAGACGGTGAATAACGGCATTGACTGTGGTGCCCGTGCATTTATTCATTTTACCTCCACCAACACGTACACCCACCACCACCACCACCCACTTCCCAGTGTGGAGTCCACCCCCCGTCATCCCGCTCCCCCCTTCCCCCCTCCCCCCATGACCTGGCCATCTCCAGGGCCTTCCTCTCAGCCACCCAGTAGCTGCCATGGAGCTCAGGGAGCTCCCTTTCCCCCCCGCTGTCCATGTCCCCGACCATGTCCTGGGAGGCCTCAGTGCCCTGAGGGGCAGGCATTGTTGGGAGGGCAGCCAGACCCGGGGCCGGAGGGGTTTGTTATTCGGTAGATGAATAGGTAGAGCCATAAGCCGATATAATAATTTGGGGAGCACCATCAAAGATTGACCTTACCCATCCATGAAACCATCAATTTCCTCCAGGGTTTTATTTCTTCTCTGAGCTGTTTCAATAGGGGAGGGAAATCTGAAGAATACAAATCCTTTAGATTCTTTGTTATCATCACCCCCAAATATTTAATGCGCTTTTCACTCACTGGGAAGGGTGATAAGTTTTTCAACATCTGTTCCTGATTTTGGTCATTAGCCAGCACTAAGGCATATGATTTTTCCTTGTTGACTGAATAACCCGAAATTACCCAAAAATCCTCAAATACTCTCAATAATTCAGGCAGAGAATTCTCTAGTTCAGTGATGTAAATGAGAAGATCATCCGCATATAGAGAAAGCTTCTGTGTATGACTTCCTATTGTAACATCCTTAATATTGGGGTTTTGCCTTATAGCGTTAGCCAGCAACTCCAGCACTAGGTCAAACAGCAAAGGTGACTACGGGCAGCCCTGCCTAGTACGTCTTTGTAGTTTAAAAGCTTTAGTCTGCCCACCATTAATTATTAGAGAGGATTGAGGCCACTTATAAATTGCCCTCACCCAATTCAAAAAATTTCCTTCAAAACCCATTCTTTCTAAAACCATAAACAAACAACTTGGTTCAGTAAAATCAAAAGCTTTCTCTGCGTCAACAAACACAACTAAAGCAGGGCACTTTTGTCTCTGTAACTCATAAATTATATTAATGGTCTTGCGGATGTTATCTCTTCCCTGCCTGCCAGGAATGAAACCAGTTTGGTTTTCATGTATAACTTCAGCAATGATTGGTCTATTGGCCAAACTTTTTGCTAGGAGTTTAAAATCAACATTTAATAACGAAATAGGCCTATAATGAGCACAATGATCAACAGACCTGCCAGGCTTGGATATAAAAGAAATTACAGCCTCATAAAACCCTTTAGGCATAGCTCCTACCTTTAAGATATCACTAAATACACTTTCTAAATTTGGAATTATTATCTTACCAAAAGCTTTATAAAACTCGCCCAGGTAACCATCAGGCCCACATGCCTTGTTATTTTTTAATGCATCAATTGCCTCCGCGACCTCCTGTCCTGTGATAGGAGTATTCAAGAAAGCCTTTTGTGCTTCATTTAACTTGGGGCATTCTACTTTATCCATAAATGCAGATATTTCAGTTTCATCCGGGTGAGTGGTTGTATATATTTTTTTATAAAAATCCAAAAAAGTCTCTTGTATTTCCCCCGGATCTGTTACACCACTCCCCCCTGGAGTCATAATTTTACTAATGTGGGCTTTCCTCTGTTTAATTTTAATTAAATTGGCCAGACTTTTCCCCGCTTTGTTTCTATTTTTGTAAAAGAATAATTTCATCCTTTGGATTTGGCCCTTGACCTTTTCCAATTCCAAATCATTAATAATTTGTTTAATCTTTGCAATTTCTTTCACTAAGGACTTAGAGGGTCTAATTTTATTTTGAGCCTCCATCTTCTGGAGGGATGCATACTTTTCTTTAAGAAATTGTCTTTTTTCTTTCAGAATTTTTGAATTTAGTGCAATGATTTTACCTCTTAAGACAGCTTTTGCTGCCTCCCATAAAATTGCAGGAGAGTCAACAGAGTCTTTATTCAAATCATAATATTCTATTAATTCATTTTGCAGCTGGTCTCTGTAAATATCATTTTTAAGAATGTCCCTTTTCAACTTCCATGTTGTTGTTAACCTTTCCCCACTCACATTAATTCTAATATTTGCAATAACCGCATTATGATCTGACAATATTACTGGTAAGATATATGCTTTACAGCATTTATGAACCTCTGTTTTGGACATTAATATCAAGTCTATTCTAGTATAACTGTTGTGAAGGGGGGAGTAAAAGGTATAGTCCCTTTGTCTCCCATTTATATGTCTCCAAACCTCTGTCCAGCCCAGAGCATCCACAAGGCCTGCAAGCTTTTTGGGGGCTCCCCTGGGCTCTCCCTTCCTAGAATAATCAAGTTCTGACAACGTTGCATTGAAATCACCCTGGACTATTAATAACCCTTTGGACAAATCAGCAATCTTTTGAAGGTATTTATCAAAAAAGGCTCCCTTACCCATATTAGGTGCATAAATGTTGACCAGTGTTACTCTAATATTTTGTAATTCACCTATAATCAAGAGAAACCTACCATCCTTGTCTTTATGGACAGTTTCCAGTTTAAAAGAGACATTCCTGCCAAAACCAATTATAACACCTGCCTTTTTTTTTGTTGCACAGGAGGCAAACATGCAATCTTTATTTCTACCATAAAACCTATTAAAATCTCTTTCTAACAAATGTGCTTCTTGGAGAAAATATATATCAATTTTTTGATCTTCCAACAGATTTTTTACCTTCCTTCTCTTCTGTGGGGAGTTAAGCCCTTTGACATTTAATGTAAGTGTCTTAACTTCACCCACCATCTTGCAAGATATTGTATCCAAAAGCCCCCTTCTGGTCACTCAGGATCTTAGCTGAACATTTCTCTCTGTTTTCTTTGCCAGTCTGCAAATTCCTTGGTTTATTGGCAAAGTTAAAACTGAAACTTAAACATTCTTTTGTTTGGATGCAAAAAGAAGATTTTTTAAACTTCATTACATTTCTGTGTGGAATCAAAACTGTAAAATAGTCCCCCCATTCCCTTCCCGCCCTTTTTCTCCCTCCCCCAACCTTCTCAGATTTCCTCCCAACCATCCTTAAAGCCCCTCCAAGATCTTCTGGGAAGCCAAGAAACACCTTTAACAGGACCCTTTCGTGTCCTGCCTGCACCCCCACCCCTGACCTCATCTTATAGTATATAGATTCATATAACCACAAGCCATACTTTTTGTTAACAAACAATGAGCAACATTCCCTTATGAAACCCCCTAGTTACAGGGCAAGCAACAGCTAAAACCCAGCAAACAGCAAAATGAAATTCTATCTTCTGAGTAACCACATTCAATCTTCACTTAGATGACGGTTGTTCCCAGCAGGGAGGGAGGCCAAAAGGATTTCTAAGTCTTCTGTGGAGTCAAAAAATTTCTTATTCCCTTTAATGTTAATCATCAGCCTCGCTGGGAATATGATCCTAGGCATGAGGTTTTTTTCAATCATGGTGGAGAAATATTTATTCCATTGCATTCTTTTCTTCATAGTTTCTCCTGAGAAATCTGGCTGAATTCTTATCACCTGCTGCTTAAACATCAGCTTTGATCTGCTGCGGGCTAATCTCAGGATTTCTTCCTTTATTTGGAAATCAGCAAATTTCACAATTATTGTGCGAGGGGGCTCAGAGTTTTTATGGCCTGGGCGGCCTACTCTGTGGGCCCTTTCAATCACTGCTTCATGCACATGCTCTTTGTCAGGAAAATTTTCCTTAAGCAGGGCTTTTATTATCTCATTCACCCCTTCCTCTCCTGTTGCTTCTTTTATTCCTCTGAATCTCAAATTACCTCTGCGAGATCTGTTTTCCAGATCCTCACATTTTTGTTTCAGCAAAGTGGTTGTCTCCTGCAAAACTTTCACTTGCTGTGTTACAGTCAGGGCATTATCTTCAATGGAGGAGATTCTCTCCTCTGCAGCTTCAATTCTGAGGGCTAACCCCTCCAGCTTCCTATTGCCCTCATCCACAGAGGCTTTTATTTTAATCATATCAGCCTTAATTTCTTTTCTCATCTGAGATAGGAGTTTGTATAAAGACTTGCCTGTCTCAGCTTCTTCTGAAGAGTCTGATGAAACTGACTCCATGTTGATCTGACAGCTCTCATCCCCCGCTTCTCTGGGCCGCTCTGGGAATTTTTGCTGCCACAGACGCTCCAGCGCGTTCTCCTTAGAAATCTTCTGTTTACGTCTGCTCTTGTCAGTCATTCCTCAGTTCAGTTAGTCTTTCTTTAATTGGTTGTTTATTTAGAATGGCTTAATTAGAGATCAGAGGAGTGGAGCATCAGCAACTCCCAGTCACATGCTCAGACACATGTGCAGATCTGGCAATCCAATTTCTGCTACTGCTGCTGCTACTGCACATCAGCCATTTTCCTCTTCCCTCTTGTAGACAGGCATAGCTCAGATGAGTGCACCGGCAGGCAAGGGTTGGATGTCAAAAAGATTCACCACCGGGCGAGGCTTGACCAATTTGCAATAGAAATTCTTGAGCTCAGTTGAGTACGATACTAGCCTGCAATACCCAGCCAAGTAAGGGTGCCATCCACCAAGCCCTGGACGGACCTCTGCCATTGCTCCACAGATGCCTGGCAGCCTGCACAACCCAGCCAAGTAGGGGTGCCAGCCACCAAGCCCTGGCTGGACTTCTGCATGGTGAACAGAACTGGAGGTTTGCCAGTGTGTCTGTTTTAGATATTAAACAGACCAAACCCCCGCTAGGCCTACCCTTCACTTCAGATGGGGTAACATCCACACCTGTCCAAGTCCAATTGCCCCACATGCTACATTTCTTGGAGCAAAATAATGTCAAAGGATCCAATGAAACAACCAAAATCATTATCCATTAATTTGGTTTTCCAACCTGAAATGTTCAGAGACACTATAGAGATAAAGACTTCCTTAGGGGTCCTGCCCATCATTACTCCACTTCATCTGGAGTTTCAAAACCCAATTGGTTTGAGGGGAGATCAAATTCCTCCATCCCAAATATTGAGGGAGAGAGAGGAGGTGCAGGCAAAGGATCCATCTTAACTGGACATAATCCTGAAAGATCAGAACCAGTATTACCCAGCACTGAGCATGACACTTCCCATGTGCCAAAGCACCTAAGGAAGTGGCCTCATGCTGAATATTTTGTGGCACAACTTCTTTTACCTGCTCTGTTACTAAGACCACTTCCCCTTGAGGAAGCGCGCCCCCTCCAGAAGGGGAAGGGACCAGTTAGGATGGTCCGCCCTCGGAGGCTGATGGAACCCCAGCGGTTCCAGGAGGTCCTGAGGGAACTTACCCTGGATGTGGACGGTCACTCTGTGGATGAGCTGGTCCAGCATTGGAACATCTTGCTGGAGGAGGCCATTGACAGGGTGGCTCCGAGGCGCCTTCTGCCTGGGTCTCGTCACCGCAGGACTCCTTGGTTTACTGAGGGCCTGCGGTGTATGAAGCGTATGGGCAGGAGGCTAGAGCGACGCTGGCGTCGGACTCGGTCTGTCTCCGATCGTCTTCTCCACAGGGCCCATTTGCGGTCCTATGTGGAGGCTGTGAGGACGGCGAGGAAGGAATTCCTCGCCGTCCTCATAGCGTCTGCGAAGTCGCGTCCAGCGGAGCTGTTTCGGGTGGTGCGGGGGCTGGTGAGTCCGGCCTCCCTCCGCCTGGATGGGGACTTGTCCCGGGCCCGCTGTGAGGAGTTTGTCAACTACTTCGCAGACAAGATCGCTCGGATTCAGGCCGATTTCGACGCTGGGTTGACAGCAGTAGGGGAAGAGAGCGGGGGGGCGGAGGGTCCGTCTGGTCCATCTTTATGGGGCGAGTTTCAGGAAGTGACGTCAGCCGATGTGGTGGATGTCCTGGGGTCTGTGAGGGCCACGTGTTGTCAACTAGATCCATGCCCGTCCTGGTTGGTAAAAGCTTCCGGGGAGACATTGGGGACGGTGCTGGCGAGGGTGGTGAATGCGTCCCTTCGGCAGGGGAGGTTGTCGCCTTGCTTAAAAGAGGCTGTGGTGCGCCCCCTGCTGAAAAAACCATCGTTGGACGTAGACGCGCTCGCCAGCTACCGACCTGTCTCTAACCTTCCCTTTTTAGGGAAGGTTATTGAGCGGGCAGTGGCGCTCCAGCTCCAGGGTCATCTAGATAATATCGGGCTCCTTGACCCGTTTCAATCTGGGTTCCGCCCCGGCTATGGCACCGAGACGGCGTTGGTGGCCTTGGTGGACGACCTCCGCCGGGAGATGGATGCGGGATGTTCGACATTTCTCATCCTGCTCGATCTCTCGGCCGCTTTTGACACCGTGGACCATGGGCTGCTGTTGAGACGACTGCGTGACCGGGGGGGTCTGGACGGGACTGTTCTTGAATGGTTCCGTTCATTCCTCTCGGGGAGGAGCCAACGGGTGGTGTTGGGGGAAGAAACATCGAGCCCCCGCGCCTTACCGTGTGGCGTTCCGCAGGGATCGATCTTGTCTCCATTATTATTTAACATCTATATGCAGCCCTTGGGGGAGGTCGTGAGAGGGTTCGGGGTGCGATGTCACCAGTATGCTGATGATACTCAGCTGTACCTCTCGTTTTCTACCGACCCAGACCCTGCTGTCTCGGTGCTATCCCAATGTTTGGAGGCCGTGGCGGATTGGATGCGGCGGAGCAGACTGAAGCTCAACCCAGATAAGACGGAGGTGATGGTGGTGGGGAGGGCGAAGGGGGTGGTGGCCCCCCTGGTTGGGGGGGTTTGCCCCCCTGTAGCTCAGCAGGTCCGGAGTCTGGGGGTCATATTGGACGCAGACCTGCGGCTGGAGCGGCAGGTGGAGGCAGTCGCTAAGGCTGCCTTCCGCCAGCTTTATCTGGTACGTAGGCTGCGTCCGTATGTCTCTGGCCCGGACCTGGCCTCCCTCATCCATGCCTTCGTCACCTCGCGGCTCGACTACTGTAACGCGCTCTACGTGGGGCTTCCCTTGTTCTTGGCCCGGAGGCTGCAGCTGGTGCAGAATGCGGCGGCCCGTCTTCTTACGGGGACGGGTCGCCGGGAGCACATTACACCGGTGCTCCGAGCGCTGCACTGGCTGCCGATAGTGTGCCGGGCCAAGTTCAAGGTCCTAGTAATGATCTATAAAGCCCTATACGGCCTTGGCCCCTCTTACCTTAGGGACCGCCTCGCCCTTCGCGCCCCGGAACGACTCCTGCGGTCTGCCGGGGGTGCCCTCCTGGAGGTCCCCCGTGTTAAGCGGGGGGCCACGATGGAGCGGGCATTCTCGGTGGTAGGGCCGCGGCTGTGGAACTCCCTTCCGGAGGAAGCTCGCCTGGCCCCAAGCCTTTTGACATTTCGGCGGAACTGTAAGACCTGGCTGTTTGCCCAGGCCTTTGGGAGGGAGGGGGGGGGGGTTTTTAATCCCCCACCTGTATATTTATTTTTATACCACCCTGTTTTACTGATATGTTTTATAATTGTATTTTAAATGTTTTAAATGGTTTTTATTGCTGTTAACCGCCCCGAGCTGCTGTGCAGGATGGGGCGGTATAGAAATTTACTAAATAAAATAAATAAATAAATAAATATATGGTACCCTTCTAATAAACAGTAATTGCAAGCTGCCAGGCATCAGTAGAGCCGCAGCAGACACCCTGCTCGGGCTTGGTGGTGGATGGCACCCATTTGGGGCAGCCAGGCATTGCAGGCTGGCATCCTACTCACCAGATCTCAAACAACTATTCTGCAAAATGGTCAAGTAGCCTTGCCTGGTGGTGATTCATGTGGCCAGCCAGTAACTGCCTGCCATGATGGTGACTAGAAATGGAGAACCCAGCATAGAGCGAGCAAAACTGGAGGCCTGTAGCCTGCAATGCCCATCCAAGTAGGGGTGCCAGCCACAAAGTCCAGGCTGGGTCTCTGCCACTGCTCCACCAATGTCAGCCTGCAATGCCGGACCTAGTAGGGGTGCCAGCCACCAAGCCCTGTCCAGGTCTCTGCCGCAGCTCTGCCAATTCCAGCCTCCAATGCCCCGCCCCCTAAGGGTGCCAGCGACCAAGCTCCAAGCCTTCCTGGCTTCTGCTGCAGCTGGGTCTCTACCTGCAGGCCATGCCAACACGCACAATCCCACTTTGGCCACCAGCAGGCACTACTTGGCTGGACATTGCAGGCTGCCAAGCATCAGTGGAGCAGCAACAGAGACCCAGCCAAGGCTTTGTGGTCAGCACCCCTACCTGGCCAGGCACTGCAGGCCAGCAAGCCTCCAGTTCTGCTCATTCTATGCTGGGTTCTCCAGTTCTAGTCACCATCACAGCAGGAATGACAGGGCTACAATAGTGCCTGCTTGTGACCAAAGTGGGTTTGCACATGTTGTCATGGTCTTCAGACAGAGACAGGCAGCCCAGCAGAACATCTGCTTTCATCAGCCTTTGAACGGGCAGCAGAATTGCTCATTTGTTGGACAGTCAAGAGACCCCAGTTCTAATTCCTGGTTTGGAAGTTTTTGACCTCTCTGAATTTCAGCTTTCCCAGTTCTAAACCAGAGGGCTACCATTCTGGGAGCTCACAGGAGAAATAACGTATATGGGAACTAGGCTTGGGGTATGCAGTTCCAATTGCTGTTGTGTATCCAGCCTCTTTGCAGGGTAAAGAAGAGGACTCTTAAATGCTTCCCCTTCTTTAGAAGAACTTAGGCTTCGTGCTTGGTCCTCAGGGGTGCCTGCCCAATTCCTGTCGAGGCATGGATGACCATCTGAGACCCACCGATGCCTGCCAGCCTGCAATACCTGGCCAACTATGGGTGCCAGCCACCATCCCCAAGCCTTCCCGGCTTCTGCTGCTGCTGCTTCCGCTTGGTCTCAGATGGCCAGGTGTGGCACCACAGGTACCCACAGGGGCCAAGCACTGAGCCTGTTTGCCTGGACAACCCGGGGTGCCAAGTGCCACGCCTTCCTGGTCTCTTCTGTTTCTGCTGCTGGGTCTCAGATGGCCTGCCCTGGTGCCATGGGCACCCGCAGGGGCCAAGTGCTGAGCCTGTCTGCCCAGGCAATCTGGGGTGCCAAACACCAAGTGTTCCCAGTCTCTGCTGCTGCTGCTACTGCTTCTGCTGCTGCTGCTGGAGCTCTGACAGCCTGTCATGCTGCCATGGGCCCCCATGGGGGTCCCTGGAGCACCCCAAGCCTCCCAGCAGTGAAGAACTCTTCTGACTGTTTGGGGGGTCCGAACTCCACTGGACCAAACCCACGAACACAAACTAAGTTTTTAGTTTGAACAGCCGAACGCCCAAACATCCAAATTCCATCCTGTTTGAACATCCCTATTCTCTGAATGGCACTGCATGTGCAATTTACCTGAATAACGAAGTCTTCAAGAGGGAAACTTCAATTGCTTATAAAATTTGTACCCTTTATCAAATCACTCTACAATTGGTCAGAGATGATCAAGGTCTGAGATACAATCCTACCAAAGTTCATGTAAAATAGAAGGACAAAAAAGAGAAAATGTATAGCCAGAAATGCATTTATAAGTAAATTTCCTATAACATCAGAACCTGTTATCCAATCCTTCTGAAATTTGGCAGTTAGTAAACATAGGGAAGGATATAATTCTGTCATGATTAATACACATCAAATGGGAGACAAAGACGTTACAGCCAAGAATGTGTACAGAGAATTTTGTAAAATAACAAATTTCAACTACTTATAAAATTATTTCCCTTTTCCCAATATTTCCAGAATTTGGAACACATAATGCACTCCATTGGGAGTACAGTCCTACCAAGTGTCATCCAAATATCTTTTTTTAAAAAAAAAAAACCCTATACATCCTAAAATGTTTTTTTAGGTCTTTCCTATTAATTCATAACAAGGAAACAAAATTATTTCATTATGATCTTTCATTTTTTAAATTTAATAATGAAAATGTAAGATCCCTCTTTTATTTTCATTATTAGAATAACAAAAATGAAATGCGCACCCCTATGCATCTTATTCAGCCTCTAGAATGGAGCCCGCTGATAAAATGGCAGAGCTCATCCCGGCTGTACAAGCCCTATCCATGGAGGTCCTGGACCTCAAAAACAAACAGAATGCAAAAGTCAGTGCCCCTGAGGCCCCCCCCCAAGAGAACCAAAAGGTCCTAAAATATACAAATTAAATGGAGACAAAAGACTGTGTCAAGGTTTTTTGGCATTGTGCAAACTAACTTTTCAACTTCAGCCCCAAACGTATGCCATAGATGCCACAAAAGTAGCCTTCGTAATAGGACAGATAGGAGTGCTTGCATTAAATTGGGCAACTCCACTATTGACCAGTAATAACCCGTTGCTAACAAACTATCAGGAGTTTGAGACTGAGTTTCTCATCTTATTTGATTATCCCCTTCAGGTACGAGATGCAAAGACAGCGATCACAACCCTTTGGCAAGGCAGGACCCCACTCTTGGAATACGTAACACAATTTCGACAATTGGCTATAGATGTCGGGTTGCCTGATGTGGTGTTGAAAGTCATGTTCCATAAGGGCCCTAATGAAGAAATACAACTAACGGATCAGCTAGCTTATACCACCACCCCTGCTAGCCTAAGTGAAATAGTTACATTGACCACACAAATAGATTACCAGTTAGCGGAATGAAGATGGGAGTGTCGATATGATAGCTCTCAAAGAAATCTATTTAAAACTGCTAGTAATAAACTACTAGTAATAAAAATCCCATAGAAGCAGGTGATACCCAGGAACCCATGCAACTAGGACCCTTCCGAGGACCCCTCACAATGGAAGAATGAGAAAGGTGGATGCAATGTCAACTTTGCTTTTATTGTGGAGGGCAAAACCATTATGCCCGCACTTGCCCTCCTTGCCCTCCCTTGATACCAGACTCAGGAAATGCCAAATGCCGGGATAAGCAGGGGGCATCTCGGTGAGTCCGGTGCACTTCACCGGATGCAGATAGCCCTACTGAGTTCTGGGAGATCTTTACACCTTCAGGTACCACTCACCTTGCTTATAAACCCAGAACAATCCCTTGTAGTAATGGTCCTCATAGATTCTGGGGCCTCAAATAACTTTATTGATGGGTGGGTAGGCCAGTTATATAATATACACAGAAAACGGAAAGCCTAAATTGAGACAGTATACACTATTGATGGTTCAACCCTGACTTCAGGACCAGTCTGTATGTAGACCATGCCCTTGTTATGTAGTATAGGTAATCACTCTGAAACTCTGGCATTTGATATTGTTTCTTCTCCTCTCTTTCCAGTAACACTGGGGTATCCCTGGATACAGCAACGCAATCCTCAGATATTGTGATCTACTAACAAGGTGAATTTCTCTTCTGTCTTTTGCCAGAAGACCTGTCTTCATCCTGCTCCATCACCAATGCCAGGCCCTTGTATGGTATGTGTGCAGGTGGGTGGAAACTTCCCCCAGAAATACCAAAACTTGCAACAAGTGTTCAGTGAGTCAGAGGCCATGGGCTTACCTCCCCATTGGCCATATTATTGCCCCATAGACCTAGTACTGAGTTCCGAGCCACCTTTTGGCTGGATCTATGCCTTGCCTCCCCCTGAGCTGACGGAACTCAAGGAATACATCAACAAACACGTACGTAGGGGATTTATTAGACACTCTTCATCCCCAGAAGGAGATCTGATGGTCTACATCCCCAAAAAGGATGGAGGCTTGCAGCCCTGTGTAGACTGTCAGGGTTTAAAAGCTATTATTATTAAAAACTGCTACCCACTTCTATTAATTTCTGAACTTCTGGACAGGTTGCAAGGAGCCATGATCTTCACTAAATTGGATCTCCGGGGGGCATAAAATCTAGTGAGAATGTGCAAGGGGGGTGAATGGAAAACAACTTTCAGAATGAGGTACGGACACTTTGAATATGTCGTAATGCGGTTTGGTTTAGTTAATGCTCTGGCCACATTCCAGCATCTTATTAATGACATTTTTTGAGACATTCTAGACACATTTGTCATTGCCTACCTGAATGATATCTTAATCTTCTCCAGATCCTGGTCCAAACACGTTTAGCATGTCCGTGTAGTCTTTCAGAGACTTCAGCAACATAAATTGTATTGCAAGCTGGAAAAATGCGCTTTTCACTTAACATTGGTTGATGTTTTGGGGTTCATAATTTCCCCACAGGGGAAACAGATGGATCCCAACAAAGTAGAGGCCATCCAAAGGTGGCCTGCCCCTCAAGCTGTAAAACCCCTGCAGCGATTCCTGGGGAGCGCTAACTATTACTGGCAATATATTTCCAGGTACACGGACATCATGACACCCATGACAGCATTGTTTTAAAAAGGATAGCTTTTTCAATGGGGCAGTGCCCAACAAACAGCATTCAAGAACATTAAACATTTATTCATGACGGCCCCGATACTGCTTAACCCAGAGGCTCAAAAACCCTTTTTTGTGGAAAAGAATGCCTCCAGCCTTGTCACAGGGGCTATTTTAGCCCAAGAGTATGGAGAGACCAAGACACAGCTGCCCTGTGCATATTACTCCCGACAATTGATCCCAGCAGAGAAGAATTATACAATCCTTGATCGGGAATTATTGACAATAAAAGCTGCCTTCAAGACATGGAGGCATTACCTTGAAGGAGCAATCCACCCAGTCCAGGTCCTGACAGACCATAAAAATCTAATGTACCTCCAAAAAGCCCGAATAACCAATGCACGTCATGCCCACTGGTCATTGTTTTTTGCACGTTTCTGTTTTTTTATTCATTACAGACCTGGCTCCTCTAACATCATTTCTGACAACTTCTCCAGACTCTACGAGAAACCTGAGGACACTCCATCAGCTTTGAGGTTGGTATTCCCACAATGAGCATTCGCCGTGATCTGTATATCTCAGCAATGCCTGGCCCACCTGTTGCAAGAAGATCCACTGGTAAGTACCAACCCCCGATATCAACAAAAACAAGGTCTATACCGGTTTCATAATAAAATTGTGGTGCCACAAAGATGTCGACCCAATATCTTTCATTTACATCATGACTCCCCTCTAGCAGGCCATCCAGGGAGTCAATGGACCCTGGACTTGGTAAGACATCAGTTATGGTTGCCCTCAATGAGGTGGGACATTATGGCCTATGTTCATGATCCAATGATTACAGCACTTGCATACCGTAGCCTGAAAACTCCCCACTAAAGTCAGACAACTTTTCAAACAACAAGCAGACCAGCACCGCCGTAAAGCGCTGACTTTCAACCCTGGAGACATGATGTAGCTCAACAATCACCACTATCCTTCCATGCTCCCATCTAAGAAGTTGGACCAATGATATACCAGGCCCCTTTCCAATCTTAAGAAAAGTAAATGAGGTAACTTATACAGTACAGCTACCTCCTGAAATGAGAATCCACCCTACATTTCATGCATCCTTTCTAAAACTGGCTGCACCTTCTACCCAGAATTGTCGTTCACACCTCCCTCCACCTCCTGCTACCCTGGTCCAAGGCAACCCAAATTTGAGGTTCAAGATATTCTTGATTCTAAGTGGCTCCTGGAAGGCTGTCTGTATTTTCTTATAGATTGGAAAGGATATGGCCCATCCGATCAATCCTGAGAATCTGCATCTGATGTTCATGCTCCTTGTCTTGTTCGCAGCTTCCATCTCTGGCATACATCTAAACCTGACCAATGGGAGTCTCGGAGAGGGGCACTGTCAGGTCTCTGCGGGGCTGGGGGCCAGGGCACCACCTTACCTTTGTGACTGGTCGGCGGGGGGCCCATGTACGCACTGTCATTTGCTGTCAGGAGCTCTGGTGACGGTGGGTGGTCATGCAATTCCTGTGACTGAGGGGGTGGGGATATGCCCTCTCATGTCAATACACAGTCATTGCGTGTGTTGAGGGGGTGGGGCCAGGGTTATATCATTTCCGGCAGCAGAGACAGCCGCCGCCAGTTATCAGGAGAGTGAGAGACTGGCCTGGATGTGTGGGAGCTCATAATCTCCCTTTGCTTATTGGTATTAACCTCCTTCCCTGCTTGTCCCAGTTCAATTGTATCAGTGTGTGTGTGTGTGTGTGTTTGTGAGAACCCATTGTGCATGTTGTGACTGTGCATTTCCCCCCACCCACCCACCTCGCTACTTGCTACATACCTTGGGACTCTGGCACGTGAGTACACTTCCCTTTTCTCCCCCACACCCATGGGCCCTGCACTCCCTTCCCTCCTGGCTTGAGGGCTACACCTTCCTTTTGGGATCCTCCCTCCCCCCGTGTCTTTAAGGGCTCAGACCCAGGTGGGCCTGTGTGCCCGGCTCTTGCACTCCTGTTGCCCAGTGATGATCTGGGGGTATCTCTTATAGAGATGAATTGCCCACCTTAGATTCTGAGGGCTCTTGTTTCCTAACAGGGGTGCACGAGCCCTTTGGGAGCCCTTGGACAGGTGGGGTGTAGGAACTGGCATGCATTTCCCCCCTCCCCCATAACAGATGCAAAATCTCCAGTCACTGTAAAATCCACATTTGGTGGCTCTTACAATGACCCACGGTCTTGCAGCATAAAAGTGGAATAGTACATTCACACATTACAAAAATGTGGAATCATAATACCTGGTAACACAGTATTATCTGCAGTTATTATAATAGCCCATTGTGTAATGTGTGAAAACAGCCTGAGTCTCAACACATAATCCCATATGTCCTAATCTATCTTTACAAAGGGTGCTTCAAAATTCATGTTCTGCCAAAGAGAGTGAGTTGGCTGTGTTTGTCCCCAAATATAACAGATAGAGACAAAGTAGTTCAGATGATATCATTTGCTGAGCTGCCTGTTCCACATTTCCATAGAGACTTATGAACCATATTTCTTATGGAGCCTCAGAAAAGCCATTCAAAGTTCAAGGGTCCTGGCCCTATGCATGGCAATCACAGGTGTATTTCATTCAGTTCACTAAAAACTACATGAAGTGCATAATAAAAGATATCATCTCAGCGACTTTGTCTTCATCTGTTCTGCCAAATGTATTTTATTTGTTCTATGTTAAATAGTAGAAAATACTTGTGGGAGTAATTAATTTATTCTTATACCTATCATTATTTTGTTATGCAATGTGAGTAAAACAATCCCTGAAGCCAACAAAAAAAATGAAAGTAATTAATTGGCCTGGTACATTATTTTGAATGAAGTAATTATTTTATTGATTTTAAATCCAGTACGTGCTGAAAGAACTCTAGCTTTTTTATTGCTGCCACTGCATAATCCCATATAATAATGGATAATTAACACTGTTATTTTTTAAACCCTTTTTTCTTTTTACTCATAACCAATCAGGCTCAATCCCACAAGGTTCTGAGTGCTTTGGCTACTAAAGCTGAAATGTGTCCCACAAAAATGGTTATATCCATAAAAATTGCTGTAACCAACTTGTCTTGGATGGATTGGACATTAAACAGTACCCATTTAGTGTCTGACAATTTTTCAGAATTACTGAATGATGCTTTTTCATTACCAAGTCACCAGTCTTTATTACCGAATTGCTAATTTTGCACCATTTTCCAAGTTACTAATTTACCAGTTTCCCATCCATTTTCATTCAACAATTGGTTGTTCTGTTGTAGGCATGTGTGTATTGCGTGGGGGGTAAGGTTAATTACTGATGGAGAGGAGGGTACAGCTGACTCCCCCCAGTGAGAGGGGGGTGGAGTTGGGCGAAATGTTCCCTGGTGGCAGCAGGAGACAGAAGGATTAGATTGTGGGGCCAACTGCTTGATTGTTAAAGCGTTGGTGGACGGAGAATGTCAGTAATGGGGGATTTATGATTTTGTATTGCTGTATTGCTAATATATTGTATACTACTGTTATTTTTTCTGTGCTGGGTCCCCTGCATGGGAAAAATCCCAGGAAATGTATCTTGTTGTTTTGTGAGCCGCCTCGAGTCGGTTTCCGAGAGAGTGCGGGGTATAAATTAAATGCTATGCTATGCTATGCTTGAAATAATTTTGCAGCCTATTTGGCATAGAACTTTGACCATTCAAGCCATATCTGTGTGCAGGAGCCACCAGATGTTGGCCCCAGATTGCCCCATGTTGGCGGTTAGCCCAGTCTATGATCCTGGGCTAGGCTAAAATCTTCCTGATTGGGGGAAAGTGGGCCAGAGTGTGTGAACACATCTGTTCCTGTTGGCCTGATTGGGTCCACCATGGCCGGCCACCATGGTGGAGGGTGGGGTGCTGGGTGCAGCACTGGGGTGGGTCTAGGTCACCACACATTTGTGTATCTCCCTAGCCTCCCTGGTGGCCTGGCTGCCATCATGTTTGTTGTGCCACCTGACCCTGGTTGGACTGTATTGGAAGCCACTTCCCGACTAGTGTCGGGTCATGACCATAGCACTCTGTCAGGACTCATCGTGGGTGCCGGTGGGGGCAGGGCTATTGCTGCTAGCCCTGTCAGGTTCCCGGTAGTCGCAGAGAGCCAGGGACGGCCACTGCCGAGGTGGCATAGCCCGCCCCGCCTCTCACGCACAGGACGCTGTGGAGGAGGGACCCAGCGCTGCAGAGGCAGGATCGAAGGGGGTGGAGCCCCAGGAGGTGCCACAATGCTTGGCCCACATCTGGGCATGGCTGGGTGGAATGCTGGCATAAAGGCACAGCTGATGGACTGTGCCAATGCCGGTGATCAGCATAGCTGTAGGAATTGGCCCCGAATGCTTGAGCAAGCTTGGTGCGCAAATTGAAGTGTCGTGTGACTGGTGAGTTAACGAAGCATGAGTGTGTCATGTGTTGTTGAACGGGGTGTGTGCAAGGGCAAACTATGGTGTGGCTACTCCTCCTTCCCTACTTTTGTCTGGGCCCTCCTGGAATGTATTCCTGTCTGATTGGTGAGTGTGCTTTCCCCCTCTTGGGGATCTCTCCCCGGAGACTCTTCCCCCCCATCCTCACCTGGTGCAACACCTGCTTCTTCCCCCTCGGTGTGTGCTTGTGGTTATATGGGTGTGGAGTGGTGCAGGGGTGCTTGGAGCTCTGTACAGAGGTCACCCTACCCTGTGATGATCTGACTTTCTTCCATAAGGAAGCTAACGAGCCACACAAGATCCTGAGGGAGTGCTTCCCCGGCACATGGGTGCTGAGCTCTGCAAGTGAGAGAGTCTGTCCCCGTTCCTTCTCCCGTCTTGCCGTCCCCCTATCCTAACACACTCCACCGTCACAATTGTAAACAGTCTGTGTCATTGAGCCCCCCTTTATGTTCCTGTTCCACTGTGCTCCCAGCTCAATTTATTGTTTCTTCTCAGCCCAGCATCCAGTTTTAATTAGAGCTGAAATGAATAATCTGAAAAACAAATATATTTGACAAATTTGCATGCTTCAGGGTCATCTGGATGAAGATATGGAGAATAGCAATTTGTTCCTATTATGTTTATTCCTTTGGGATATTCTTTTAGGGTATTTTGGATCCAGTCCAGCCCAGCCAAGCTAGAGAGAAATGGTGAAACCTTTGCAGCCTCATTCCCTGCCCTCCATGTCAGTGACTTCCCTAAGTCAATGATACCCCTGAGCCAGCTCTATTGATATGTAGGGATCCCACTTTCCACAAGCCAATGACTCCCCTCTGAGTCAGAAACTACTCCTCCCAAGCCAGAACCATGCATTATTCCTCCTCCCTGACCTAGCCCCATGTCCTATTTCCCTTTCCTAAACTAGCAACCTCCTCTGAGCCTAGTCCCATGTCCCATTTCCTCCCATACCAGTGGCCACTCCCCCAAGCCAACACCATGCCCCATTCCTCAATCACTAAGCCAGCAACTCCTCACACAAGCCAGCCCCATATTCAATTCTCCTCTCTCAAGCCTGCTTCATGCTTCACTCTTGCTCAAGCCAGCAATTCACCTAAGCCAAATCCATGCCCCATTCTGCTCTCCCCAATCTAACAACTTCCCCACCAAACTAGCCATATTCTTCACCCTCCCCCAAACTAGTGCTCCACTTTTTAAATTGGTAGCAGACTTAGCAATAGTTTTGACTGTATTTTTCTTTCCTTATAGGCCTGTCAAACTTGCAGAGCCCCACTGCACTTCTGTGCCAAAATAACCCATATGCAGGGACCTATACTCACTGCATTTTCCACATTGGAAACAATGGGGAAAATGCAGAGAACTCAGGTAAAGATACAAATAGAAATGAAAATAAATGTAAATACTTAAAAAAACACAAATACAGATACAAACACTTGACCCCGTGAACAGCCTCATTTGAAACCCTGCTGCAAGGACCATACACTGGGTCAATTTATTCCAGCCTCTACTCTGGACTTGTTCCTGTAAGGGCTTGGAATACTCTGTTACACTGCTATTGTTGTGACTACAGAAATCCCATATGTAGGTCATCTGAAACAGGAAAAGATAAAGGAAACAGATTTTTTTTAAAAAAATAGGTAAAGAGACACCTCAGGAGTGCCAGATCCACAGAAATCTCTCCCGATACATTACACTGACAAGGACAAGCTACAGGGTGGTGGAGACTGAGGCAGTGTGAAGGTGAAAAACTTCTGGGACTCTTAGGAGTGATGTAGGCTAAGAAGGCTCACACTCTTCCAGGTCCACATTTTCTGTGGAGAAGAGCTCTAGCCCTTTCTTGATCTGGTTCCGATTTATTTATTTATTTAATAAATTTGTACCCTGCCCCTCATGCCTTGGGCAGCTCAGGGCGGCTCACAACAATAATAAAAATACAATATAAAAATATAAAATAACAACACTATAAACATCTGTAGAAATAATCAATATACATCAGTAAAAATACAAATAGTGTGCAACCAGAAACAACCCCTCCCCCCCCAACCCTCCCACCCTCCCCAAATGCCTGGTGGAAGAGTCAGGTCTTAAACTGATGGTGGAACACAAGAAGGCTTGGACTGAGGTGGACCGCTACTGGGAGAGAGTTCCACGGCACTGGAGTAGTCACTGGAATGCCTGCCTGTCGGTCCCCACCCATCTATAGCAGGGAACCTCTAGGATGGCACTCCCTGATGACCGCAGGAGATGCCCAGGGAGTGAGGCATTCCCTTAAATAGATAGGGCCCAGGGTGTTTAGGGATTTATAGGTCAACGCCAACACCTTGAATCAGGCCTGGAAGACTACAGGCAGCCAGTGCAGTACCCGGAGCACCAGCATAATGTGCTCCTCGTAACCCGTCACAGTAAGGAGATGGGCCACGGCATTCTGCACTAGTTGCAGCTTCCGAACCATCACCATGGGCAGAGCGCATTAAAGTAGTCTAGCCTCAAAGAGAAGACGTACAATCTCTCAGAACCATTCACTGAGAACTACCTACTAGAAAGGACTGGAACCATTGCACGACCATTCCATCCACCCCAGCAAGGTCCTGCAGGTGGGTCACCAGTACCTCATGGTTCACTGTGTCAAATGCTGCGAAGATACTGAACAGAACCAGCAGGGTCGAATGACCCTTATCCAGTTCCACTCGTAGGTCATCAACCAAGGCCATAAGCACAGTTCTCAGTGTCATATTCTGGATGAAAACTGGACTGCGAAGGATCTAGAACATGGTCCAGATGCGCCTGCAGCTGACGAGCCACCGCCCCTAAAAAGGGATGGTTAGAGACAGGCCAGTAACTCACCGGGCAATCCAGGTCAAAGACGGTTTCTTGAGGAGTGGTCGGACCACATCCCCCTTAAGGGACTTGTGGTTCCCTCCCCCAAGGAAGTTCTGATCACCTCTCCCAGCAATGGCCCCACCATCTCCCTGCTGGCCTTAACCAGCCAGGATGGGCATGAGTCCTGTTCACATGTTGTGGCTCACACAGATCCAAGCACATTTGCTGCCTCAGCAAGTGTCACCAATTGAAATTGATCCCATAAACACTGATGCCATAAACATATACCTCTACCCTTGCCTATGGGGGGACCAGCCAAACAATGTAGCTGCAAAAGAGCTTGGTGATTTTTCAATAATGGGGCAATCATGCCAAACAGAGTTACTGCAGTCCCCATAAAGTTCAGTCTCACATTACTCCTGTGTACACCAGCATGAGTCACAAGCAAAAAGAAGGTTACCTTTTGGTCAGGGATTTATGAGAAGCAGTTATACAGTTTTAAAATGCTATCTGCCCAGCAGTAGAGACAAAGTAGTACAGTGATATCTTTTATTGGACCAACTACAGTTGGTGGAGGTGTGCAAACATTTGGAGCTCACACGGGGTCTTTCATCAGGGAGTCAGGAGTTATTTAGGAGTTATTATTGAATGACCCAGCAGGTCATTCAAACTCCTGAAAGGGTGGATTCCATTTGAATAGCACTCAGATGTGGTATTAAAGAAACAACACTTCTCTTTGAAAATATGGATCTTGAAGCTTCCAGAACTGTCATACTATTAATATGGTAGCAGAGTAAGTATAGACACATTTATCTAGACTGGATGAAATTCCCTCATTGGCTCATGAAATTTCCTCATTGAATTTCACTCATCAGAGCAGAACTACCAGACCTCTGAATTTCCTTCCTGCCAAGTAGGAACAGTAGTTCATATTTTCATGGTGCTCAGCACCTGCCATGCTGGACCAACAGACTAGGAGGAACTAGGATACTGGCTGCACAGGAGCAGTGGTGTAATTACTGTTGGATAAGAAGCTTGGATTCTGTTCCTGATTATTTGGCCATGGTGTAGGAGACTTCTGGATGATTCCTGCCTCCCATTCTGAATTACGTGTTTAGATGAAAGGAATTATTATAGCCCAAAATACGGTACAATTTGCACCTTGTAACAGCTCCAGTCTCCCTTTCCTCTCCCCTCTCTTAGAAAAAATACCAAGTGCAGTCCATGTTGATTGCTTTGCTGAGAAACTCTAAGATCTGCCAGAGGGTGAGATACATTCTTGAGATTTAATGTTGCTGCCTATCTTCTAATCTTAAAACAAACAAAAAAAGAAGTAGAAGGATTTGATGTGTGAGTGTACCAGTACAGGGAGCAAAAAAAATTGCTGCTTTGGTATAGAGTTTTCTTCTGGGACAAGTCATTTAAAATCCTCTAAAGTCTTTTTAATGAATAATTCCAGTCTCACACTAGCAATTAGATGTGTGGCTATTTTTAGTGGATTAAGATGAAATTGACAGAGTTCATTTTAACAGCTTCTGTCCAAGGCAAACCCTCATTGCTGGGTTTTCCACAGTACTATATAATACAGTGCCCACTCACTATAACAACCTGGGATATAATGGACCCCAAGCTATAAATATCCTGGCAGCTTCCTCCCTCATGGTATTTATACAATGGTGGATGGTGCTTAATATTTTTGCTTGGACTGTAGGATTAGGAGCCTGGGGCCTAGGGGAAGAATATATTCATGTAGCAGGGTGCGTTGGAGAGTTTCAACAGAGCCTGCTGTAGGAGGACTCTGGCCCTGATTGCCTGGCTCCCCCAAACGACTTAAGCATCTAGGTGGGGCAGCTAGAACTGACTGGGCACATGATTGGTTGGGACTGGTCAGGTGACAGGAAGCTCTGTGTATTTAAGACCAAGCTGGGAGCCTACCTGATAGGCAGTCACCAGGGAACACAGGGAACTTGTGGGGGGAGGAGGATGGGGGACCACATCTCCCCTAGATTTTCAAAATCCCTATAGAACCCGACAGAGCCTATGCCCAGTCCGCACTCCTATGCCCCATCCTATTGACAGTTACCAGTCACCTGTGCCAGGGAAGCCTAACAGGGAGAGACTTACTCAGAGGAAAGCTGAAAGGCGCTATCTCTAGAATGAGGTGATATGCCTGGGACTGGGAGGTAATCCCTGGATAAAGGGATGGGGAATGTTAAGTTGTATGATAGTCATTACGTTTGTGCACTGAAATCCACTGCTAGGTGGGAGCCCTGCCGTGAACAGGGGATATGAAAAAGATAGGGAATTAAAGCTGTTGCTTTGAGTTTGATGCTTGTTTCTGGAGAAACAGAGGCACAGATCCCCATGCAGAAAGCAAGCTGGGGTGAACCTTGCAAAAGTCTATATATCCAAATCAATTCCCACACAGACATCCCACAGTGCCTTCATAAATTCACTCCAGCCTCTCACACACATTTCAGTTTTGCCCATCCAACATCCTTTCCTCCATTCTGAAAAAGTAAACCTTCTCTCTTTGCCCTAGGAACTGGCATGTAGTGATGGGTGAACAGATCGCGGTTCGGGTTCGGCCATTTGGTTCAGCTGCGTTTGGTTCGGCCGTTCGGTTCAGCAGTTTGGCTAGTTCTCCGAGTTTGGGTTCGGCTGTTCGGTTCGGCGATTCAGTTCAGCGGTTCGGTTAAGCTGTTCGGCTGTTCGGTTTGGCTGTTCGGCAGTTCGGCAAATGTTGTTATGGGTGTTTTTTTGTTTTTTATATGGTTTTTTATTGGGTTTTATATGGTTTCTTTTGTTTTTTATTTGGTTTTTTTGTTTTTATATGGGTTTTTTTAATCTAATATTATATATATATCTACACTAAATCTAACTGCTATTAACTATTCTAAATGCTATGAACTAAATGGATTATCTAATAAGTACACAGACCTACTCCTACAAACACTAAAACTAAATCACTAACGCTATCTCTATCACTAAGCTAACTCCTACAACT
>QEPC01003269.1:148724-170433 GCA_003113815.1 Sphenodon punctatus
CCTGCTGTTCAGGAACAGTGACTAGCTCAGAAGGTGTTGGGAAGGGGGGAGGCAGATAATTAGTTTCGTTTCTTGCAAGCCTCTCCACCCCTGGTGCCTGGAAGTCTGCTCCTCAGTGACTGACTACACCTCCCTGTCATGTTTGACCTTCCAGTGAACCTTTTTTTGCCACCCGAACTCACCTGAACGCGATCCGAACTAACCGAACTGTTTGGCCATTTCATCGTTCGGTGTTTGGTTTGTTTGGTATGTTCGCGGTCGGGTTTGTGTTCGTGTTCGGTCATCTGAACAGGCCGAGTTCGGGCCGAACTCCGAACTTCTGAACCGCGTTCGCCCATCCCTACTGACATGCTGCTACTGCTTGATCCAAGCTAGCCTTGAGCAGATACTAGGAGGCACAACACAGAGCATACTCACATCTGCTCCGTGTTGGATTTGATTCTGTTCCTTCAGAGTTCTTAAATAGTAGCAGTGTGGTAGAGCTGAAACAGTTATCTAGTGCTATCCAGCAACAAGATGGATCCACAGTATCAGTTATCAAGTGGCTTAACCGGTTAATCGGTATACTGATTTACCGCTTTACTGCATAATACAGTATTGTGCCATGATTCATTTCCTATTTGTTCATGATTCCACCAGCCCTGGCCAGATTTGAGGCAAGTAACAGTAATGTTTGTTTATGTGATAATAAGATATTATAGTAATGGTAATATGGCAAACCAGTTAACCATTGCAGCTTTATCTGGTTATTCAGTTTGTTAGTTAGCCAGTTAATACCTAAATAACTGCCAAAGTATCCAGAATGGCAGATATTAACTACGTATAGCAAATTTACTATTTGTTTCAGCTCTACAGTGTGTCTGATCCCTACAGAGTTGCAGCAAGGCAAGGGAAAGTAATTGATAGAGGCAGTATTTGCTGGTGGGTCTTCAGCCCCGTTACCTCTATGAAAGAGGTACACCACTGACTGTATGCACACGTTTTGGTTTTTTGCACCCTTCACTATAACGGGTTGATCCCAAGCCCTGTGGAGAAGTGCACACATGCAACTCACACGCAACCCGCATGCACCCCCATTATGGGGACTGTGGTGCAGGCGCAAAGTGTGCAGAAATCACACAGAAGCTGCACACATGTGAAGTTTTGGATTGCACCTGTGGAGGAAATTTTATAAGGGACCCTATGGAAATAAATTACATATAGCCAAAGGAAGGTAAAGCAAGATGGATGACACAGAAGCATTTTGGGTAAAACCTAATGCTTAATAGAAACTATGCCTCTGCCCTTTAGACAGAGACCTATTTGCTTCCTGTATTCTGCTTTGCAAAATAAGGCCTTGGAAAGTGCTCCACACAGGCCTTAGACCTAGACACTGAGACTCCTTTCACCTGTGTTTTTCATAACAAATAGGCCAAGTAACCTTGCAGCTGGAAAGCCAAATTAACCTTGTTAGGCACCATATATTATAAACAGTTTGGCTCATATAGTTTTGAGAAGAACTAACCCAAATATCTAAACATTGTGTGTAATGCAGTAATTTTCCATCATTGTATTCCATTGCCGTTTGATTGACATGCCTGTATATTTTGCCAGTATTGTAACATATACAATACTTGTGTATCCTGGGAGGAGGCGACCATCCTGTTTCCTCGTATGGAGACAGTGTTGACCTCTCTCTTAGCGCTTTGAGATCAATAAAGACTCTGACAGATTTCACCAACAGTGTAAGTATAAATTATTCCTCGACACACGCAATGACCATAGCTTAGACTTCAAGTAATCTATTATAGTGAGGATGTCTGATTTTATTCCTCAGAAATGAAAGTCTTTCACCGCCTCCTTTTCTTGGCAAGAGAGGAAAGAAGAAAAAGGCTGTTCCTTATTCTTTTCACAAGTTCTCCAAGGCAATTGCTTTAATAGATCAGCTATAATAATTATACACAATGCTGTAGTTAATAAAATGCATACATAACATACATTGCACATGAATAGGAACTCCATTATACCTCATTCATCATGTTCGTATCTTGTACCTGTGAAAAATGGCACATTTTTCATGTTTTCAAGATGAATGCAATTAAAATCCTTTTCAGAGGATGGCTGAAGGTTATAATAATTTGTCTGGGTTTGGTCCTGCGAGCTGCTAAACGCACTCAGTTTTAACAGGAGCTGAAGAGAGGATTCTTAGTAGCCCACAGAAGACATTCAGCATCTTAATAGTTGTAAGGAATGCAAAATAGTTTCATGCTTTAGGAGGCTAGTTTATGAGTTGAGTGAACTGGATTCACTTCTCCACTTTGCCATAGAATTCCATGCTCTTGGGCAAGTCATGTGGGGCTTGTCTCCTTGAAACATTGGTCAGGGAGCAATTCCAAATGCATATTACAGAAAGCATATTCCCCCACAACTCTCAGGCACACTGTATTACAGTTACGGTACAACCTTCCTGCTCCCTTTGCCTCCCCTCCCCACATCCAGACTCCTCTTTAATCTATTGTCGAATTTAGGGTCTGTGATTCTCCACCATTTTTGGAGTATTTTTCAGTAATTAGTTTCCAGTATTTTTGAAAGTTTCCAGCATTTTACAACAGTTTCCAGCATAAAAATGAAGAAAACAAGCCCTACCCCTTGAAATACCCAATCAAAACACAGTTTACAAAGATCCAAAACAATGACCAATAAGGGAAATGATGAAAGCTATGTAGTGAACTTGTGATTGTACACAAGCAAACATAAACACCATGTAAGGAATGTTATGTTGTGTGTTGCTGCTCCCATCTAGGAAGAATTACCAGGAGTACCAAACAATGACAATTACCAAACAGGAACTAGCAACAATTGTGAAAAAGCCAGTAAGTTTCCTCATTGCACAAGCACATGGAAATGGTTTGTTTCTGATCACATAGGTACTCAAGCACAGGTAGGTGCCTTGGAAAAGATTCCCTTTAAGGGAAAATTGTGTATATGTGATTTAGGTGAGGAGGAAGATTTGACTTATTTTCTATGGAATTATCTTTAACGATTGATTTAAGGAAAAGACATCTCTGTCCGCTTATTTCAAATCTAAACTTGTTTTCAAATGTGGAGTTAACTATCTGGATTCTGAATAATGATTTATTTAAAGTTTTAAATGCATTAGCTTGCTATGTTCAAGCTGTTTGTAATAGACGTTTAGTAAGGTTTTGTTGAAATGTTATTACTACATTACTATAAACTGTTATTTTATAATTGTATTGTCATTATTTTGTCATATGTTTGGCTAAAGGTTGCTAATAAATTCTGTCTCTGGTTTGTTTCTGATGGAAATAGCTTTTGCAATGCACTTTCTCAATTCAGCGCTAGGTGAGAACAGAGTAATAATGTTGGGCCTTTGCGATGAAAAGGTCATTGGAGATTTTCACAAGGGCTGTAAGAGGGCGGAAGCCATATTGGAGAGTATCAAGAATGGTCTGAGTCATAAGAAAGTCAAAGCAGCAGACAAACCGTTTAGAGGCAAAAGGAAGGCAGGAAATGGGATGATAGCTAGCAGGGCAAGTAGAGTCCAGTGAAGGTTTTTTGAGTAGTGGTGGGACCAGAGCATGTTTGAATTTATCAGGAACGGTTGCAGTGGAAAGTCAAAGATTTAGGATGTGACAGATGGAGGGGATGACTGCACAGGAGATAGAACCGAGGAGGTGGGTGGGAATTGGGTCAGAGAAACAAGTCATAAGTTTGGAGGAGGACAGAAGGTGGGTAATTTCCTCTTCTGTTACTGCAGGGAAAGAAGAGAGGATGGCAGGGGGAGAATGGAAGAGGAGAGAAAGGAGGGGAGGGGCTTATCAGAGAGTCCCAGGCAGACCTTGTGAATCTTGTTATGGAAGAAGTTAGCTAGAGCCTGGGCATAGAATGAAGATGCAGATTGAGGAGGAGGCAGTTTGAGGAGGGGTGTGAGTGTGGCAAAGAGATGGAAGCACAGGAGTCAATGAGGTGGACACAATGGGTGTATTTAGCAAGGGCAAAAGCTGAGCTGAGGGAGGTGAGCAGGAATTTGAAGTGCAGGAAATCAGCACAGGAGTGGGATGTGCAGAAACAGAAGCCCCCTTCTGTTATAATGAAAGAAAAAAACCTCTTTTGTTTTAATTTTCTGTATAATTTTCTGGGTTAAAAACCCATCAGGTTTAAGGGGTTTCGTAAAACCCCTGTCAGTTTTCATTTATTTTAATAAAATAGAATGAAAATTTGGAAAATTTAGAAATCAATTGCACAGGACCAAAATGGCTCCTGGGGGCATTCAGTGCATGCGCAGTATGTTTCCAAAATGGTGGCAGCAGCGTCTGTGCCATTATACGAAAAGGGAAGCCAGTCTCCCCTTTTCCAAAATGCACACTGATTGTTTAAAAAAATTTAAATTAAAAATAAATTTTAAAAAATATAAATCACTGCACACGTGCAAAATAGCTGCCAGATCATTGTGCACACGCATGCTCTTTCCCAGAATGGCACCGAGACTGCCGACGACACTTTGTAAAAGGGCCACACATGTGCAGAATGGCTCCAAAGGCCATTTCACACGCGCACCGTGATTTTTTGTAATTTTGTTTATTAAATTAAATGACAACAATAAAAAAACACCCAAAAACAAATGAAAGCACATGTACGTCATTTGCTTATTCATTCATTCATTTTTGGAACATTGATTACTAATAAAAACAAAATTAATTGCACATCCCTATAGAGTATTTCAGCTATGGGTCTAATCCTGAAAACACATTCATCTGAGTAACTTCTCTAGTTTGAATAATCATGTGGAAATTCACTGAAGCCAATGGGGCTACTCTTGAGAAAAAAAATTCTGTCTATACATTACTGTAAAAATTCAGAGGCTAGGTTTGGAGTCAGTGGGCTCGATGACAAGCCCTGCGGATCCTGTGTAGAGCTGCTCACATGCAATCACATGCAAGCTGCATGGATCTGCATTGTGGGCACATTGAGCCCTGCGGAAACCGTGCGCGTACTGGATCCGCGGGGTATGAGATTGCGGCCAGTAGTTAGTCATGTTATTTTTACTGCAACATAGGGTGAAAACAGAGGGTGTCTTCAGACGTGACGTTGACACGGTGAACCACGGTGAATACCCACCTGGGGTCACCGTGTCCCGTATGTCTGTTTGGCGGCCGCCAGATGTTGACCACGGTCAATCGGCACATGGGGTTCGTTTGAACCACGCTTCCCGGGCTAGCCGGGGGAAGGTCCCGGGAAGCGTGGTCAAACGGACCCCGGGCCGTGGCCAACGAAAAGTAACGTCTGGCCGCGTGCCACGGCCCGGGATCCCCGGCGGGATCCCGGGCCGTGGCACGATCGGCCGGACGCGGCGGCCGCATTGGCCCCGCCGCCCGCCCGTCTCCTCGGAGGGCGGGCGGCGGGGTGCGTGGAGGGGGCGGGGCCGTGCGGCTGCACGTTGCGCCGCGCGGCCCCGGCCCCTCCCACTTTCCCCGCCGGGATCCCCCCGGCACGTCTGTTGGGCCATGACGGGGTGACCCCGACGGGGAACGAAGCCGGTGGTGCCGGTATGGGGCCAAAGGGCCCCGTATCGTCTGAAAGTACCCAGACATGACGCTAACCACCCTTTAACCACCCTTGGTGGTTATTTATGCATGTTGCAGGGCTGTATTGGTGTCCTATGCAGCCCTGAAACATGCATAAATGACCACCAAGGGTGGTTAAAGTGTGATTAGCATCATGTCTGTTTTCACCCATATATATGAGTCCAGACTTCCCAAACTAAGATCAGAGTCCAATATAATTAATGAATTTACTTATTCCCAAGTGAAAGTGGAATTTTTTTTAGTGAATCTATCACGTAGCATTCAAATGATGCGTTGAGCCAAAAATAATTGTAGACCTTTGCATTTGGCATTTGTTTAAGGTTATTATCAGGAGATGATAGACTGTGCTAACCCTCCTAATAAAGCCGAGCATTTTCAGAAATTAAAGTGGAAACAATTGAAATGTACTGTGCATAAAGGTGACATTTTTGTTTCTATTTAAAGTTCCTTTAAGAAGCAGTGTTCCAGAAATGGCTTCACAACACTTTTTCATTTGTAACCTTTATTTGTCTCTTTGGAAAACCTTGTATAAACAGCCACTGTCATGGAGATAAATGAATATTCTCTTCAGGTCTGTTAATTTCTAAAATGCCAGTACCTCAGCTGGCAAACCTGCCACAAAGAGCAGAACACCGTCTCTTGCTTTTTATCAGTTTTATGCTATTTTTTTACACTAGTTAATTATGAACAAGGTAAAGGTTGCTATGGCAAGCCTCTAAAGAAGAGGAAAAAATAAAAATAACTACAGCATACAGAATTTCCCCATATCTAGACACCACATGGGATAAGCTATTTGTATGGATATCAGAGATGTGTAGATATGGGGGCATTCAGCACTTAATCATCCCCCCACCCCCAAAAAAACCCTCAATGCTTCACTTAAGGCTGAAATGAGATATAGGCAAACTGAGTAATCTTGTCAAAATTCTGGGGCTCATTCTGTTCTGGGACGAACCAAGTACCGGGAGGTGTTTGCCATTGCCAAGCTCTCAGTGAGAAACAAAAATGAGTTTAAAAAACAAAATCAAAACCTCTGACAAGGACCAGCAGGGAGCTCTGGGGAGGGGAGCCCTCCCAAGTGCTCCCAGCTGGCTCATAGCAATTTCAAAGCCCACTTTCCTCCCCTACACACACACCAATCTTGGCACCTGTGCTCCCCCAGCCTGACTTACCTCACCACCAGGCTCGGGCACCTGGTGTCCAGTCCAGTCATTGCTGGCTGCTCCCTGCTCTCATCTCCTCCCTGCCTCCCCCAACAGGTGAGCAGCACAGCTGAGCCTGGGGACTTCCCTGCTCAGTTTTTTCTCAGTGGGAAGGTCTCATTTCACCTGCATGCAACATCCAAATCAGTTTGTATTCCCAGGGGGACCATGCACACTTCTTTGGCATGCCATCCACTTTGGTACTTTATTCATTTTGTTTATTTCATTCGTTCTGCTTACGATGGAGCTGATCCAAAGCACATGTGAATACTGCACATAAGGGACTTTACTTGCACCATGTGTGTAACGTGAACACAATATTGCTTGTGTACACAATGGGTATTTTCAGACGTTACGAGATCACAGTGAACCACAGTGAATACCCACCTGTGGTCACTGTGACTCGCATGTCTGTTTGGGGGTCGCCAGATTTTCGCCACGCTCAATCCCCACATGGGGTCATTTTCAACCACGCTTCCCGGGCTAGCCACACCAATTCCCCAGGAAGCATGGTGAAAATGAATCCCAGCGGGGATCAAAGAAAAGTAACATCTGGTCAGTCGCCATGGCCCAGACTCACCGGTGGGAGTCCGGGCCGTGGCCACTTCAGCCAGACGCTGTGGCGGAATTGGCCCCACCTCCTGCCCATCTCTCCAGAAGGTGGGTGGCGGGGAACGTGGAGGGGACAGGGCTGTGCAGCCACACGTTGCGCCGCATGGCCCTGCCCCCTCCCTGATTCCCTGCCGGGATCCCCCGGCACATCTGTTACGGCGTGACGGGGTCATCCCGGCGGGGGTCATTAGATTGATTTCGTGACGGGGCCAACTGGCCCCGTCACGTCTGAAAACACCCAATATTGCCTGTGCTGTTGGAGCACTCACACAGCTTGCAATGGCCCCTCTGTTGTTCAGAAATTAGGTACTGTACTTGACTTGCTCTTTCTCCTATAAAGAATGACCACCTCCTTCCTTGTGCTTCAGCATCACAATCTTTAACATCAGCCAAGAGTGACCCCTTGGCACATAGATTGGTGTTCTCGGTGGCTGCTCCAGAACTTTGGAACTCCGTTTACCTGGGAGTTGACCAGAGCCTAGGCGTGGGCATTTTCCAGCGACAATAGAATACCTTTGCATTTTTCCAGGCATTTTGTGGAAGGGGATAGGATATTATATGATCATTATTATTAGCCTATTGTGGATTGGTAACTGGCTAAAGGATACGAAGCAAAAAGCAGGACTAAATGGTCCGTTTTCATAATGGAGAGAAGTAAATAGTGGAGTACCCCAAGGATGAGACTGGTGTTCTTTAATGTATTCATTCATGACCTGGAAAGGGGATTAAAGAGTGAGGTGACACCAAGTTATTCAAGGTATAACTGTGGAGAATTACAAGGGGAGCCTGAAAGACTGGATGACTGGGCATCTAAATGGCAGATGAAATTTAATGTGGACAAGTGTAAAGTGATGCATAGAGAAAAACAATCCAAACTTTATGTACACAATGCTGGGGTCTAAATTAGGAGTTACCACTCAGGAAAAGGACCTTGGAGTCTATGGACAATGCACTGAAATCCTTCGCTCAGTGTCCGGTGTCTATTAAAAAAGTGAACAGAATGTTAGGAATAATTCGTAAAGGGACAGAGAAGAAAATTAAATATCATAAAGCCACTAGATAAACCTATGGTGTGAACGCACCTTAAATATTGTGTGCAGTTCTGGTCATCCCATCTCAAAAAAGATATAGTAAGAACATAAGAAGTGCCATACTGAGTCAGACCAATGGTCCATCAATCCCAGTATCCTGTCCTCTGACAGTGGCCAATCTTGATCACATGGGAGAAGAACCAACAGTCACGATGGGCAATCCATTCCCCGTTGTTCACTCCCAGTTCCTGACAGTAAGAAGTTCATCCCGTAAGCTAATTGGTTAATAGCCATTAATGGACCTACTCTCCAAGAACTCATCCAGGCTTTTCAAAACCCCAGCTATACTACTGGACTTGACAACATCCTCTGGCAACAAATTCCATAAGTTAATTATGCATTGAGTGAAAAAGTACTTCCTTTTATTTGTTTTAAATCTGCCGGCAGCTAGTTTCATGGAATGTCCCCTGTTTCTAGTACTATTTGAGAGGATAAATAGCCATTCCCTATCTACTTGAACCACTCATGATTTTATAAACCTCTATCAGGTCCCCTCTCAGTCTTCTCTTCTCTAAGCTGCAGAAACCCAACTTGTCAAGCCTCTTTTTGTACGGAAGCCATTCCATACCCTTTCTCATTCTTGTTGCCCTTCTCTGTACCTTTTCTAGTTCATCTATGTATTTTTTGAGATGGGGTGACCATAACTGCATACAATATTCAAGGTGCAGTCGCACCACTGATTTGTATAGAGGCATTATGACATCCCCTGTTTTATTCTCTATCCCTTTGCGAATAACTCCTAACGTTCTGTTTGCTTTTTTGACTGCTGCTGCACATTGGGCTGAGGATTTCAGTGTATTGTGCACAATCACTACCAGATCCTTTTCCTGAGTGGTAACTCCTAGCTTAGTACCCAGCATTGTGTACTCCTAGTTTGGGTTATTTTCCCCTATGTGCATCACTTTGCACTTGTCCACATTAAATCTCATCTGCCAGGCACCCAGGGTAATTTCAGATGTAACAATACCACGGTCAACCACAGTGAACCACAGATAATCCTGCGGTGCAGCCAAAGAGCCATTGAACATCTGATCAGCGGCATCCAGATGTTCACCACGGTCAATCACCCATAGGGGCCAAAGACAACCACGGTTCCAGAGGTCAGGACGGGACCAACCCCAGAATCATGGTGAAAGTGATTCCCACAGGAAAACCGCCAAACATAATGACTGAACGCCAACCACCAGGTGGAATCATAACAACTGATCCCCAGCCATGGTGAGAGCATGCAGCATCACTGCCAGTCAATGAGCAACACACAGACTGGGGAGGGAGATTTAAAGGGCACACAGCTGCAGGGGAACATGGCGGAATGGAACAAGATGGAAGGGAGAGGAGAGCATATGGTGAGCGAGGCAGGGAGGAGGAGGAGGAGGGGGAAAGGAGTAGGAGGGGGTGGAGGAGGGGCCGGCGGAAGAGGAGCAGCAGCAGCAACTGGCCTGGGCCCCGGGGGTCCCAGAGGAAGCCAGCAGAGGGGAATCAGAGGAGGCAGAGGAGGAACCACATGAGGAGGGCACATGCAGGAGATACTGGTACCAGCAAGGGGGCAATGGGGGCATGAGGAGACCCAGGACTTCATAAGGATCTGGGGGTCCCTGGAGCACCAGGTGGAGCTCATCATGAACAAGATGAATGAGCACATGTTCATGGCGATTGTGCAGGACATGGAGGTGGTGGGGTACAACAGGACCGTGGGCCAATGCCGCTCCAAGGCCAAGGAGCTCAAGAGGGGGTACAAGGTCATAAAAGACAACAACCAGAAGTCTGGGCATGGAGCACAGACCACCCCCTACTAGGGATGGGCGAATGCGGTTCAGAAGTTCAGAATTCGGCCCCAACTCGGCCTGTTCGGATGACCGAACTGAACTTCCAAACCAAATGCTCGAACTTATGAAGAGTTTGGAAAAGTTCAGATGAGTTTGGGGGTGGGAAAAATGTGACTTTGGGTGGGAAAAACATGACTGGAAGGGGAAGGCAGCTGAGGATCAGACTTCCTGGCACCAGGGGTGGTTTTGGGTCAAAAAATACTGATATTGAAAAAAAATCGATTTTGGTTTTGGTACCGATAGCACTTTTTTCCAATGTTTGGTCAAGTTTGGATGAACCGAACTCAGGGTTTCGAGTCCGAATGGCCGAACGACCAAACGGTGTTCTGTTCGCCCATCCCTACCCCCTACTATGATGCCCTGGACCACATAATACACAAGAAGGACTCCATAATCGCCCCACAGCTCATGGGGAGTGCCGTGTTCCAGGGAAGGGAACGGGCCAATGTACCCCCACCTCTGGCAGCCCCTCACACATGCAATGACCCTGGGGACCCAGCCCCTCCTGAGGAATGCCCCAGGACCTCGGGGAGTAGCAGGCCCCCCTCGTGAAGCAGCACCAGGAGCCTACAGCTGCTGTCAGACTCAGGCAGATCCAAGGCCAGCACAATGGTGATCCTGAGCCAGTGGAGCCAGGGGGAGCACAGCCCCATGGAGGAGCCGACCTCAGAGGACTCCAAGATAGACATAGAGGATAGGCAAGTGGCTGGGAGGGCACACGGGCCATAGGGGGTGCGTCCAGTGCTTGGGCACCCCCACAGGGTGCGGGCTTGGCCCCACAGCCCCCAGGAACCAGGGAAAGCGGGAAGGGAGTTGTGGTGCAAGGGGGCCCATCTGGGCACACAACAGGGGTGGACAGGCACAGATGACCATGGGCACTGGCCCCCGGTCCCAGTGAGTGGGGGCCATGGTGGGATGGGAACCTGGACTGTGCAAAGGTAACGCACCCCCCCATCAGTTTCCCAACAGGTGCACACCCGCCACGGCACGCGGGTCAGTCAGGCAAGGGGGAATGCAGGGAACAGATGTAGCAGCAGCCAGTGGAGCAAGGTGAGCAATCAGGGCAGGGGGTGTGTGTCACCAAATGGGGGTGAACCTAGGAATGGCCGGCTGGGTGAGGCACCAACACCCCCCCGTCCTGGTACAGCACGCCCCGTGACTCGGGGTGGGATGGGGGGGTGGGCGGGGCACAGGGGTCCCCTCAGGGGAGGACCAAGACCACCCACATGCCAGGGGGGACCATGACCACCCCCAGAACAGCTCTGGGACAGGTGGTATATAACCGGCCCGAGTAACCATTACCAATCGTTTTCCCAACAGGGAAACAGGCAGCGCCCCCACCAGTCAAGCCTGTGCCCCCAGAACATTGGCTGTGGGAGCACAGGGCACAGGTATGGTGCCAGAGGGAGGATCTGACAGAGGAGATAGTTCGGACCAGCATGGAGCAGGGGGAGCGGATGATCACTGCCATCGACTGCATGGAGTCAGCCACGGACAGGGCCCTGAAGCATGCAGAGGCCAAGTACTGGCAGCTGGCAGCAAAAATGCACCAGGAACAGAGGTGGGAGCGAAGGAAGCACACGAGGCAGATGGAGGTGTAAACCAGACCATCAAGTGGCTGGGCACAGAGCACACCCGGATGATGTATGCTGATGACACTCAGCTCTACCTCTCCTTTTCCATCAACCCAGGTCATGCAGTCTCCTTATTTTCCCAGTGCCTCTCAACTGTGGGGTTGAGCCATCTGCAATTGAATCCTGACAAGACGGAGGTGATGTTGGTGGGTGAGGGCTTAGGGGGTTTGGGGGTGGTTGAATCTCCTCTTGTTGGGGCGGGGTTCACCCTCCAATGGTCTCTCAAGTGCGGAGTCTGGGTGTGCTCCTCGATTCGCGGCTCAGCCTGGAATCTCAGGTTGTAGCTGTGATGGGGAGTGCGTTCTGGCAGTTACATCTTGTCTGGCGGCTTCGGCCGTATCTTTCAGACTCCGACCTTGCCACTGTCATCCATGCCTTCATCACCTCGAGGCTGGATTACTGCAATGCACTTTACGTGGGGCTGCCTGAGAAGCTGGTCTGCAGGCTGCAGCTGGTGCAGAATCCTGCGGCCCGTCTCCTTACAGGGGTGGGTTGCAGGAAGCACATGACACCAGTGCTCCGGGTTCTGCACTGGCTGCCTATAAAGCACTGGGCCAGGTTCAAGGTGCTGGTTTTAACCTTTAAAGCCCTTCACGGCCTGGACCCTGCTTATCTGTGGGACCGCCTCACTCTTCATGTGCCTGTGCATGTGCTTGAGATCGTCCATGGGAGCCTTTTTGGAGGTTCCCCAGGTGAGGTGGGTGGCCACTGATGTTAGATCTTTTTTGGTGACAGCCCCTGTGCTGTGGAATTCGCTTCTGGAGGAGGCTCGGTTGGCTCCCACTCTCCTGCTGTTTTGGCGTGTATGTAAGACCTGACTGTTCCTTCAGGCTTTTGGTGAGCGGTAAGGGTGGGGGTGGGGGTTTTCCCCACATTGTATTGTATTTTAAATTGTTTTGAATTGTTTAAATTGTTTTTTTTAAAAAAAATATTGAATGTTGTTCACCGCCCTGGGCTGCCCTGTGGGCAGGAGGGGTGGGATATAAATTTTAAATAAATTTTAAAAAATGGCCAGGTTCCTGGACATTGTCACCTCACTGCTGCTGTATGCAGGGACCTTGAGTGCCTACAGCATGGCAGCTACTCCGCCCGGCACTATACTGACTCCAGCATCTAAGCAACCTGCTGCGGCACTCCCACCACTCCCACCCTGCCCCAGCTGCAAGTATGGCCTCTGGGCCTGCATATCTGCCTCCTGGTCCCACCAGGCCTCCGGAAACAGCAGCAGCCCAGCAGCAGCCCAGTGAGGCCCCTCCCCCACCTGCCATCCCCACTGCACAGGGTGGTCTGGACCCAGAGGTGGCCCAGGACATGGTTGGGGATATGGAGAGTGGGGGTGAGGAGAGCTCCCAGAGCTCCATGGCACCCAGGAAGCAGCAAGGTCGGGTGGGCAGGGGATGGGGGAGGTGGAGGTTGGGCGGGCCAGGGAGCAGGAAGGGAGGAATGGGGAGGGAGGGTAGTGCACAGGGGGCACTGTATGGACAATAAACACATGGGTTAGCAACTACAACAGCATTATTCTTTGCTTCATAGTACCAGGAAGGGGGCAGGGGATCGGATTGGCTGCGGCTCGATGACAGGTGGGACCTGCCTTGGGGAGGCCCCCACATGGCTGTGGGTGGGACAGGTGCCAGGACGGCTGGTGATGTGACCTGCCTGTGCAGACAGGGTGGGGACCCAGGGACCGGGGGTGTCCTGTGGCAGTCCATGGGGGGCCCTGGGGCCAGCCCAGCATGCTCAGGCCCTGGGCTCACTGGCTATACACCTCACCAGGGCAGCGCAGATATGCTTGGCATAGCAGTTTTCTCGTGGGTTCTCAGCGTTCACATAGAGTGGCACAGGTCTTGCTGGCCACTGGGGCATGGGGAAAGCCAAGGCGGCCCCATCAGTCTCGCATATGTTGTGCAGAACACAACAGGCATCGATCACGAGGGCCGAGGTCTCCACAGCGAAGTCCAGGTGCCCTGCAAGGTACCTCCAGTGATGCTTGAGAGCACCGAAGGCCCTCTCAACCATGGTCCTTGAGACGCACAACCGGGAGTTGAACAGTGCCTCCACAGGGGTCCTGGGGACCGGGTATGCCTTCATGAGCCAGCGGAGGAATGTGTAGGCAGGGTCCCCTGTATCCTGATGCAGGGGGGCATCAACACCCCCTCGATCCTGGTCATCTCCATGTCGGCAAAGTTCCCCCGGTACATCCCGGCATAGAGGGGAGAGATGGCGAGTATCCGGGTATCACGGATGCGACTGGAGTGGCCAGTGAAGATGTCGGTGAACTGGCCCTGGTGGTCCACAACCACCTGGATCTGCAAGGAATGGTACCCGTGCCTGTTGATGTATTCACCAGCATCCCCATTGGAGAACTGGAGGATTTTGATGTGGGTGCCATCCACAGCACCCACAGTTGGGGAACCCTCCAGCCTCAAAGCCAACAACCACGGCCTCCTGAACCACCAGCTGGATCACTTGGTTGAGTAGCATACCCTCCATGGCCTTGCAGATGTCGCGGAGGATGCCCGTGACAGTGCTCAGACCCACACTGAAGTGCTGAACCACGGACGGGCAGGAATCCGGTTTTGCCAGTGCCCAGACCGCTATAGCCACATGCTGGACCATGGATATGGGGGAGCGCATGGGGGTGTACAGCCGCTCCAGCCAGGGCACCAACAGCTCTGCGAGCTGCAGGAGAGACCTCCTGTCCATGCGGAATTGTGCCCTCCATTCTGCATCATCCCACTGTGCCAGGGCCCTGACCCACCATTCCTGTGCCCTGTCCGTGACCCAGAACCGCCTTTGCGTGGGCATGGCGAGTGTTACCGTGCTCCCCATAGCCGCCCTGCACCAGTTGTGTTTGCCGGTTGCCTCTCTGAGGATAGCGGGGTGCCCTCGGGTGAGGCGCAGGCCCTCGGGTGAGGCACAGGGCCCGTTGATATGGCCCAGACATCCGCACGGCTCTGAGCCTGGCCTGGGAGCGCCTGTCCAGCATGGTGGGCATGCCAGACAGCCACAGTGGTCCTTGCAAGGCACCCCCGGATGTGGGTGATCAGGTTATGCAGCTCCGTGGCGAGCTGCTGGAGGTTGGTGTGCTGCCAGTGCCACTCCACAGTTAGTTCCAGGAACAGGCAACATGTGGCCCTCTGGCCTGTGTCTATGGTGGAGGGTGTCCAAGGTGCAGTCCGGCTCACAGTTCTACCTCCCATGTCCCCGCCCCAGATCTGTGCCCCACCCATGCAGCTGTGGGGCAGGTCCTGGCGCACCCTCATTGGCCGCCTTCGCCCCACTGCCATCTGGCCAGGGGCTGCTCAGCTGTGCCGGTGGGGGCCTTCCCTGGGCTTCTCGTGCTGGTTGCGCTCACATGCCGGCCGGTGTGTGGCTGCGGATGGTGTCCCTCCCCTGGGTGCACCTGCACTCCTGTTCTGGGGCTCGTGCCCCGGACGCGCATGCGCCCATCAGTGCAGTCTGCAGCTGGTTGCCTGTTGTCATCACCTCCCTGTGATCAGTGCTTGCTGGACATTCTGTGTGCTCGGTTTCTGCAGCTGTGCTGGGTCCGCTCCCCATGCATCACTCACTAGCCATGCCTTATTGAGGCCTGCTGACTTATCGCGTGTCCTTGGAGCTCCCCTGCTTCCCTCCTCAGCCCACATGAGATCATGGGGCCCCTCTTTTCTTGCTGCTCAGACCCTCTTCCCACTGGACCATGGCCAGCAGTGCTGTCCCTGGGCTCCCGCGCCCCGGATCACCTGGTGCCCCCCATAGCTGAACCTTTCGGGAGACCATGGCCCTATGTGACCTGTGGCATTCCCCAGCCATGCAACTGCTCCTGTGCTACCTGGATACCCTCTGTGGTGCCTATGTGAGTCTGAGCACCAGCATTTGCTACTTCAGCTATGAGGCGAGCAGTACCGCGTGCCGGCTCCATGCGGAGGCGCTAGGCCTCCGCCCCTTTCCTGATGGGCGCATTCCAGAGATGAGGGCTTGCATGTGGTGTGATCCATGGCAGAGACCATGTCTGCCCTCTCAGTCTGTGGCCTGGCCAGGTTCACTACCTGTGTGGAGGGGCTGCCCTGGCTGTTTTCTTCTGCTGCTGCATCTACGGGGTCCGTGGCTATCAGCGGTCATGTGGGGTGGCATATTACAGCCTGTTTGAGATAGGGCACCTGCCTTGGCCCCCTGTTGCTGACTATTCCTTGTCAGAGCCCACCAAACCAGAGCGGGCGGTGCTGGCACCTGTGTGGTTCTGTGCTGATGTCCACGTGGGGCTGACTGGCCCGGATCCGTTTGAGACCTAATACCTCATTGCCCACCACATGGCATGCTTGGGCTACCACTGGGGCATACTTCAGTGGAACCACTACATGCATCTGGTGGGCCAATCCATCCCAGCCCCCTTTGTGACCCCATGCAGCTAGACCCCTGTGTCTTCGGTGTCATGGATGACAGCCCCATCATGTGCTCCCTACAACTCCCTGACAGCTCAGGGCACTGGCCACTTGCTCGTTGTCATTCCGGCATCACAGATGTTCTGACTGGGTGGGTTTCCTCCATTCTGCTTGCCTCTGTCGCTGTGCCCCCTCCATGGGCGCTCCCTGTCCTTCGCTGCCTGTGGTGTTCCTCTCTGTGCCTGCCCCCCCCTTTGGTTGGTTTCTGCTGCCTGTGAACTCTCCTGGCTTTCCCTGTGGTGTGGTTCTCCCTTGCATGGCCGCCCAGTCACCTGTGTCCATGCCCAGCGCCCCCCCGCCTGACCTCTGGGTTCCTCCGTGACTGTGCGGGTCTTGTGGTCCCTGGACAGTGCCACCCAGCTTCCTCCATGTGCTGCCCTCTGGATTGAGCTGGCATCCATCCCCACCCATGTTTCTGCATCAGCGAGGGGGATCCTTGTCATATGGACTTGCCTGAGACCGTTCTGGTGCCTTCCTATGTTTGGTTGCCCTCCCCCTGTGACCCTGTTCTGTCCCCATGGGGACTCTCATGACTTGGGCTTCCTCTGCTGCTGTTGGGTGTCCCGTTCCACCTGTGCTGGGTTCTGGGTGCCTTTCCCCATGTCCCGGTCTGTTCTTGGGCTGGTTCCCTCCTGTGGCCCCTGGCTCCCACCCCCCTGTGTCTGTTGTGCTGTGTGTGTTGACCTTCGAAGGGTATTATCCTCTCCCCCCCCCATGCTGCTGCTCCTGGCTGTGTGCAGTGCCTGGTGTTCATGACCCTTCCTGGGTGTCTGTCTGTTCCCTGTCCTGTGTTGTTGTTTCCCTGTGTGCCCCGGGGTGCTCCCCCCTTCCTTTCGTTCCAGTTCGGGTGTGTTTGTGCCCAGCCATGTGTGTGCACTTTGTGTCCTGCTGTGTCCTTGGCCTCCCTGTCCCTGTTGCATGTGGCATGTGCCGCCTCTGCTCCTCTTCTCCCTCCTCTCCCTCCCTTCCTGTTTCCTTTGTGTGGGCATTGTCTTTTAGTGATTTTGGCTTCATTTGCCCTTGGTCGGCTATTGCTGCCTCCCACCCTGCCCCGGTGGCTTCTAGGTGTTCTAACCACAGTCCAGAATTGGCGTAACATCTGTTGTGCTTCCCTGGGTCATGGTCCAGCCATCCGTTTCCTTGCCATGGTCCAGCTCCTGGCACGTCTGTTCAGGGCTGTCCTGGACCACAGGAGGGGGTTGGATGGCTTGTCACAGTTGGGAATCCACTGTGGTGACCCGGGTGCACGTAACATCTGAAATCACCCCCAGTCTCATAACATCCTGTTGCAGTTCTTCACAGTCTTCTCGTCTATTAACTACCTTGAATAACTTGGTGTCATCTGCAAATTTGATCACCTCACTCTTAACGCCCTTTCCCAGATCATTAATGAATACATTAAATAGCACCAGTCCCAATACAGATCTCTGGGGAACACCATTTTTTACATCTCTCCACTTTCAAATAGTATTAGAACTAGGAGGCACTCCATTAAACTAATGGGTAGCAGATTTTAAATAAATTTTAAAAAGTATTTTTTTTTACTTAACACAGAATAAAGCTGTGGAATTTGTTGCCAGAAGATGTGGTCAAGGCTATTAGTATAGCTGGATTTAAGAAAGAGTAGAAGAAGTTTTTGGAGAATAAGTCCATTAGCAGCTATTAGCCAGGTAGGTTTGGGGAACATAACCTCTTATTGTCGGGAGCTGGGAGTGAAGAATAGGGAATGGATTGTCCCATAGTGACCTGTTGGGTACTTCCTCCAGTGACCAAGGCTGGCCACTGTCGGAGAAAGGTGCTGGGCTCAATGGACCACTGGTCTGACCCAGTATGGAACTCCTCCTCCTCCTCTTCCTCTAGTTATTTAGTTAATATTTATTCAAGTATTTATATACTGCTAGAAATGTACCTGGCACTTTACAGCTGTTGATAGTAGACAGGGTCTACTTTTATTTTTGTTGGGGTTTTTTCTTTGTTTATTTTTAAATGGGATTATATATTTTAAAGTATGGGGTATTATATGTATTTTATTTTAATATTCATTTTGATATAATTTATATATTGTCACCTGCCCTGAGCCTTTTTACTTGGATGGAATGCAAATGACAATAATAAATAAAATGGTGTCACAAGGATAGACCATTCAAATTCAGTTTTCTTTAAAATTTTGAACCCTTTTCTCAGCAAGTAGTATCTCTAATGACAGGAAGGACTTCACTGAATATCAAAGTGAACAAACAATTAATAGACTTCTTTATACTTGTGAATTTTATTTACACATTCGAATGTGTTATTAACATTCCATCTGACTAACCTGATTGATATTTGCAGCCTGGACATATATTTGCATACAATTTTATTTGAATATTCAGATTTGTTTGTTTGTTTGTTTTTTTCATTTTATTTTGGTTACTACATTTTGCTACTGCACATGGGCCCTCCAGGATATGTCTCTTAGGGTGTTGAGTGCTTTAGCTGCTCAAAACCTCTGGAAAAGTGCAAGATAAACTGAGAGTAAAGGGAAGGGGTGTATTCAAATTATTTTGAAAATCTGCTTCCTAGCTCGATGGATACTGGGGAGTTTATATTGTCATGAATAATTTTCTTGTGAATGTGTAATTATTTGGATTGTTATTATTCCCTCTTTGTTAAGTGGTTATTTTGAATTTTTTATTGTTACGGGCATGCCACTTTTGTATTTTAATTATTTGATCAATGGCCGTAAATAAAATAACTAACTACTGCCCATGTACAGGAGGTGGTGGTCCCATTACTTGGCTCTGCTAGACCTCAGCTGGCTGGAATATTCTGTTCTGGGGGGGGGAATTTGGATTGAAATTTGGATTCAGAGTAAATTCAGATTCGGATTCACTTGTTTCATATTTGATTAAGTTCGGTTTTGTATTCGATTCTCATATCCACACCCCCATTGACTTCAATGGGGAAATTTCCCATTGAAGTCAATGGGAAACAAAACCTATTCATTTCAATGGACAATTCATTCTAAGGCACAATCCTAGAATGAATTGGCCATTAAAGAAGAGTCTTTCAAGAGAGGGGGAAATGAGCGAGAAAGGGGGAAATGTGTGTTGGGGTGCTGCTGACTGTGTGTGGGACTGGGGGGGAGATGGACTAAGGGGAGAGAGGGGACCAGGACAGAGACCAAGGATGAGGCAGCCAGAGAAGAAAAGAAAACCAATCTCTCCATGTCCCTATTGCACAAAGCACCCCATAAATCTGGCAGTACCCCCGACCCCAAAAAGACAAAGGCAGCACACAGCAACCCCACAACAGGAACATCTCAGAGGATAGGAGGCAGGAATCCAGAAGAATCAGACAAGTCCCCCATTAAAAAACAAAAATCTCACAAAACCATAAAAAAGTAAATCCTCCTAATGTAAGCCAAACTGGGGGAAACAAAACAAGTTCAACCCCATATGCCACAAAACCACTGAGCGGACCAGGCAGACGAGATCACAGCAAACCCAGAAGGGTAATAGGGAAGCAAAGGACCAATCAACAATACCACCCAGTCTCACCAGGCAACCCACACACCTGCATACAACACGACTCCCTTTCAAAGTCACCCCAAAGTCAAATGGGTTTACTTATCTTGATTATCCTTTCCAGTGTGGCCTGCTGGCAGATTGCCAGCCATGTATGGTTGGAAATTGGTCAGAAGAGATCGCTCTTCCTTCCTCCACTTCCCCCTCCCAGCCTCCCTCCCCCCCCCTCCTGTTAGTCAGCCATTAGAGAAAACTCCGTGTCATTAGCGGACTTTTTAAAAAAAAAAAAAATTTAAAAGGCACCCAAACCCAGTCAAGGCAACTGAGATAAGAACAGAAGTCTGGTTCATATTGTGGTTCAATTCTTTTCTTGATTTGGATTAATTCTGTCATACAACACAAGGGATACTTGCTTGAAACCAAATTCCCCAAATAGCAACAAACAAACAACAAATCATCAACATAGGGAATGGTTGATAATAAAAATAGGACAATAAATGTAAATTAACATAATACTTCTAATAAATCAAGAACATTGAATGTGCTTATCAGTTATATGTACAAAGCTTTATTCCACATAGGCTATTGACATGTTTTGACTTATAACGTCTTCCTCAGAATAGCATGGATATTCTTACAAACTGTTCCAAAACGAATTCTAAAATACAAAACAAGTAATTAAACAGAGGACTAACCACTCCTCTATATATCATTATAATATATAACATAAATCTGAATGCAAAAGAAAGTAAGTGAGCCCATCAACATATGAATTCAAATTATTGTAAAATGAATGAATATCAATCTACTAATCTTGCCATAATGACATCTCATTCATTCAATAATGATTCAGACAGTACATTACAATAATACATAATTATTTGCATAAAGGAAACCATACACATGTTACAAATACCACCCCTGTTAGTCAATGTACTGAAGAACAAAGGAAGTAAAGTATGAATATTTTCTCCCCAATTTAAAATTATAACCAACCCAAATTACCTGGTATCCTTTGTAAATTCCAAAAAAGGATCAAAGAAGAAAAGCAAACCTTTTCACAATGGAACAAAGTCTAAATAGAAAACCAAAATCAGCCAGTGGCCATAGTCAACAACCACCCAATTTTTACTATATGGAGTATTGAACAACCTCCTCCACAAAAAAGGAGGGGAGGAGGAGGTGGAAAAGCGGGGGAGGGAGAATGCTAAAACAATCTTCCAATCCTACCTCCTTGTAGTAAAGCATGTAGCTCAACTCAACGTGAGCTATTCTTCCTTATTGGAAAATGTATATAGAACCAACATACTGTAAGCAGCACTGAATCTGAAATAAAAACATCATATGTTGATTGATTGATTTTTATTTATGGCCTCAGCCAAAATACATAAAAATTATGTTAATATTACTAATGGTAGCATACACATGCCTTGTCAAATTACAATATTTTAAATAAACGATCACACAATTTTAAAACAAGATAAAATTTCATCATCTTGTAACTCAATAGTTATAACTCCTGTCAGATGGGGAACCATTCCAGCTTTTCTTAAGTTCAAAACAGTCCCTAACCTGGACCATTTATCAGCAAAATGTATTACCCCAGGGAAACCATTGATTTCCTTTTTGGTTTATCCTTGATCTGCTTCTTTTTCACCGTCTATGCTGCATACAAAAACCTGGCCAGCGCCATTATGGTCTCCATTTTTTGGTCTTGTAACAAATTTGCAGTTCTCCTATACAGGGTGCCACCTATTTTTGATACCTCTGGGAACAGCCATTTCTTTCTTTCTTTCTTTCTTTCTTTCTTTCTT
>QEPC01003269.1:179730-193551 GCA_003113815.1 Sphenodon punctatus
CCTGCCTCTGACTGGCACTGAATATGCTGATATTCATCTGAATAATGATCTTCACAGGGACAACATCAATTGCTTATATAATTGTGTCCCTTTATCAAAATCTCCTGTACATTTCTGAAATGGCAGGAAAGGTATTTGATACATTCTTGCCAAATATCCTGTAAACAGAATGGAATATCAAAATGTTACAGCTGGAAATGTGTTTTCAGGTTAATGTCTTATGCCCTTGGGACCCTTTATTCACTCTTTCTAAAAAATGTCAGGAGTGTTAAGCATATGGAGGGACATAACATGCACATGTTTCATGAATATTGGATGCAAGATAAAGAAGTTGTAGCCATGAATGTGTATGGAGCTTTTCTTAAAATCACAACATTCAATTGCTTCTGAAATTGGTTCCCTTTATCTAATCATTCTCCCCAAATTCCATCAAAATTGAATAAGAAAAAAAAATGTTATAGTGGAAATATGTTTTTTCAGTTTTTTCCCTTTATTTCAGAAACCAAATGTCATTTTCAGTTCCTGATTGCACCAAACTAAAGACCAAACTGAGCCTGACTGAACTGAATACCAAATCTGAACTCAAGACCCGAACCACCGAACGGCCAAACATCTGAACCTGGTTCTGTTTGCACATCCCTAGACGGGACTAGTGAGTTAGTCATTGACCCGTACCTGCCTGCATCAAAAGTCTAGATGTCGGGAGGTGCCTGAGAAAAATCCAAAGAGCCAGACTGGAAACGTAAAACAGGGTCCTCCTCTCGCCGTGCTCGCTGTGATGGAAAGTAGCTGTCTATCTTCCGCTGCTTAACTCCATCAAGTCGGGACAGGACACTCGCTGGTGACTCTCCTCTTCCTCATTTGTTTGTTGCCATAACCATACCACACTGCACAGTCTCCCCAGCAACAACTACTGCCCCACCTGCCCCCGCGTCTAACCCCGCACGCACATCCAGAAGCTGCCACTGTATCACTAGGACCCACCCTTGGGGTTATGGGGACATCATTTCATGCATCAAGAAACAGCCACTCCAGCCCTGGGACCTGCCGTCAGGGTTCTGGGACCGGCGTTACTGGCAGGGAGGGCTGTACCACTGCATCCAGAAACTGCCACTATATGCCTAGGATACCGTTCCACCAGTAGGTTCTCCATGGTGGCTGCTTGCTGCTGTAGGCCAGCCACAAAGTCCCGGTTGGGCCTCTCTACCTCAACCCAAAAGGCCCTTGCCTCTGAAGACTCCTGGGGCCTAGGGGACTCCACATCGGAGCTGGAGGAGGGGGAAGGGCTTTCATGGTGTCTCTTTTGCGTTGCCTTCCCCCCTTCTTCTGGTGCTGATGCTCCAGCTCCACAGCCACGTTAGAGTTCTGAAGCCTAAGCCTAGTCACCTTCTGGCTGTGGAGCTTCTCGGTATGGGCGATTAGCCACGATGTGGTCCCCTGGCTGGCCCTCTTAAATCTTTTGTTGCAGATCTAAAGAACATAAAAAGATAGGAACATAAGAAGTGCCATACTGTGTCAGACCAATGGTCTGTCAAGCCCTGCCTGCCGCCTGCATTCTTTCTTCATAAGTGGATGGGTGGCCAATCTCTCTCTGCAGGGGACTTCCTAACAGGTCATAAGGCAATCCATTCCCTGTTGTTCCTGCCCCCGTTCCTTACTGTGCAGATGGAGTATTTGTCACCCTTCTCATACCACCACCAGACATCGGACCTTGTCTGCCCACTGTCTGGGGGTGGCACTGGCGACCTCTGCCTCGGTGTCCTGCATGCACTGGCAACAGCGCCGGCATCCAATTCCTCCTCACCCTCTCTGAAACAAGAACACATAAACAACACCTAAGTAATATCATGCATTTATGATGGGGCCTCTAGTCCTCTCTCCTTGGGGTGCTAGGGATGGCAACGGGAGATGGTGACCCTGGCTGGCACATGCAAGTCCAAAAGACCCTGGCTGGCACGTGCAAATGCTGCCATCCTTGGGGTGCTAGGGATGGCAAATGGAAAGACCCTTGCTGGCACATGCAAATCCTGCCCTCCTTGGGGTACTAGTAGCGTTGGCAACTGGAAAGACCCTTGCTGGCATGTGTAAATCCTGCCCTCCTTGGGGCGCTATGGATTGCAACTGGAAAGACCTTGGCTGGCGTGTGTAAATCCTGCCCTTATTTGGGTGTGTGTAGGGATGGCAACTGGAGAGTGGAGACCCATGCTAGCCTGGCACTTGTTTGGCTGGGGGTGCTCGTGCTCATGCCTGACTGCTGGAAGAGCCCCCCACACTACAGTACATTCTCTCTCTGTGGCATACATCCATACCAGTACATTCTCTCTCTGTGGCATACATCCATTGCCACCCGCTGATGCGACTGTTTGTTCCTGACTGCCAGTGCCCACCACCCATGCACACACCCGCACACCAGTGAACTCGCTCTAAGGGATAGTTAGTACTCTTCCTGTCCTCAAAGTAAAAAAAAAGTTTACAAACCTGGCAGGAGTGGCAGCACCTCCTGTGCCCGCCAGCTCTTGCACCTCCTCCACCACCACCGAAGGTCCAGCAACGGCAGGAACCTCTTCCTCCTCCACCACCACCGGCTCTGGGACCGCCACCTTGGCCTTCCCCCAGGACCAATGCTTAATCTGCACCCTCTTCATTTTTTTTTCCAAACACTCACACAGTCAAACAGCAAATAGTCACCCACATCAACTCACCCAGTCAAACCAACACAGTCAAACCAACACACCAAAACACACCAAAACAGAACCAGCCAGCCAGCCAGCCAGCCAGCCAGCCACACACACACACACACACACACACACACACACACGCTCTCTCTCCCCAACTCTGCACGCACTTGAATTTCCGGTTTCCGGATTCCGACACGATCACGGGACCAGATAATAACTAGACCGAAACCGATCACCAAACATCTGAACCGAACGCCACCGAACCAAATGACTGAACCCAAACTCAGCGACCAAACTGAATGACCGAACCCAAACTTGGCGACTGAACCAAATGACCAAACTTCCGAAATGCGATCTGTTTGCGCATCCTTATTGTTCAACCACTCAGGTAGTTTTTAATTCATGAAGTATTTATTTTTAAAACAAGTAACAACACTTGATGTTTTTATTTCAGATTCAGCGCTGTTTACAGTATGTTGGTTCTATATACATTTTCCAAAAAGGAAGAATAGCTCACATTGAGTTGAGCTACATGCTTTACTACAAGGAGGTAGGATTGGGAGATTGTTTTAGCATTCCCCCTCCCCTCCTTTTTTTGTGGAGGAGGTTTGTGCAATACCTCATATAGTAAAAATTGGGTGGTTGTTGACTATGGCCACTGGCTGATTTTTGTTTTCTATTTAGACTTTGTTCCATTGTGAAGAGGTTTGCTTTTCTTCTTTAACACTTTTTTTGGAATTTACAAAGGATACCAGGTAATTTGGGTTGGTTATCATTTTAAATTGGGCAGGAAATATTCATACTTTACTTCCTTTGTTCTCCAGTACATTAACTAACAGGGGTGGTATTTGTAACATGTGTGTGGTTTGCTTTGTGCAAATAATTATGTATTAATGTAATGTACTGTCTGAATCATTATTGAATGAATGAGATGTCATTATGACAAGATTAGTAGATGGATATTCATTCATTTTACAATAATTTGAATTTATATGTTGATGAGCTCACTTACTTTCTTTTGCATTCAGATTTATTTGATATATTTTTAATGGTATATAGAGGAGTGGTTAGTCCTCTGTTTAATTACTTGTTTTGTAATTTGGAATTCGTTTGGGAACAGTTTGTAAGAATATCCACACTATTCTGAGGAAGACGTTATGAGTTGAATCATGTCAATACCCTATGTGGAATAAAGCTTTGTACATATAATTGATAAGCTCATTCAATGTTGTTGATTTATTAGAAGTATTATGTTAATTTAAGACAAGAGCTAGGGATATTAAATGTGGCTGTTAAGGGTAGGCAGTGAGTCTTCTCATATTGGCTTAAGCTTAGGACCCTTTCCCCAAATCGTATTCCAAAGAGGTTATTCTTGGAAATGGAAGGAAATCTGAGAGACAGACATACCTGGGCTCAAGATATAAGATTGGAATTGTCAAAAATTGGTTTTGGGTATATGGGGGAATTTTCAGATCGTATTCCAATTATGGGTGATAAGGAGCAGATTTTAGTCCGTTTGAAGGATATTGCCCTTCAGGAGGATCACGCCAGGGTTGCCGAGCTTACATATATTCCATTAAATCAATACAGATTTGTTCCATCAATGCCAGCCCTCTACTTACAGATCCCCAATATCATTTGAGACTAGCAATAATACGCATGAGATTTTCTCAGTTGGAATCTAGTGTTCAGGAGGGACGTTGGCAGAAACTCCCATTAGAGCAAAAGCTATGTTTATGTATACACAAGAGGGTGGAAGATATACCGCATCTTTTGTGGGAATGTCCCTGATACATAGCTGAAAGAACAAAATGGCTGATCCCGTGGGTGAACAGGGACAAACTATCTTCACATAAGAAGACGGTTCAATTTTTTCAGAAATTAACATTGAGCTCCATTTTCCATCTTGCAAAGTTTTTGTGTGTAGCACAGATAAAAAGGAAGATGCAGGAAAATCAGAAACAATTATAATATAAATTATGGGTACCAATTTACAATTTATTTCATGAAAAGCCAAATGGACCTAAAATAGACCTATGGGCCAGAAATGATGTGTAAATTAGGTGGTGGTTTTCTTTTGATTGGTAAACCCATCATCAGCGATCTGACTGAATTTATATCGTACAGAAAGTTGCATTGTTAAGAATGATGTATACATTCTTTATTAAGTTTCCAACAAGACGTTTGTATATTTTTGTTTGTTTTGATGTTCTTCTTTATGTAAAACTTTGACCCATATGGGTCGTAAATAATATTCTATTCTATTATGTTAATTTACATTTATTGTCCTATTTTTATTATCAACCATTCCCTATGTTGATGATTTGTTGTTTGTTTGGATTAATTCTGACCAACTAAAATTCAGATGGTCAGATTAAACAGAATCTGAATTCCCATTCCTATTGTGTTCTATCTTGGGCACAACACTTCAAGAAGGATATTGACTCATTGGAGAACATTCAGAAAAGAGCAACTAAGATAATAAAGGGTCTGGATAACATTTGATAGGAAGAAAGGCTGGAATAAGTTGCCCAGGGAGGTTGTGGAATCTCTTTGCTTGGATGTTTTCAAGATCCAGCTGGACAAGCAACAGTGGATGAGGTGGGCCACACCAGACATTATCCCACTTTGTGTTATTCCGCAATGCAGAGGATAGTATGACCGGTGGCTGCCAGATGTTCACCCAGTAGGGATGGGCGAACGCGGTTCAGAAGTTCGGAGTTTGGACTGAACTCGAATAGTTCAGTCGACCGAACCAAACGTGCGAACCAAACTCGAATTTGAACGTTTGGTTCGGATGTGTTTGGTGAGTTCAGAATTGAATTTCCATTGGTTTCAATGGAAAACACATTATCGGCTGTAACATTTTTATTTTTTATGCTATGTGGCTGTCATTTTCAGTTCCCGATTGCACCGAACTAAAGACCGAACCGAGCCCAACCGAATCGAACACCGAATCCGAACTCAACATTCAACCCAAACCACCGAACGGCCGAACATCCGAACCTGGTTCTGTTCGCACATCCCTATCACCCAGCTCTGTCAGGGTGGGCAGTTGGCTGCTATGTGATGCATCCAGTGGGGAAGGCCAGTGATGCATCGTGTGTTACTGTTGCCCAACCCAGGCAAAGTTGTTCAGTATGGGATAATGGGCTGCCTCCCGTGTGGTTGGACCTAAATAGCTGTACCAAAATACCTAAATAACATAAGTAACCAAACTGGAATAACCAAAATGGATAGCTGATAAAAAGTAGGAATGAATAGTGTATTGTGTACATTTTGAAAGTACAAAATTTACAACAAATATTGGTTTCAGATGTAGGAAGTATGTAAGGTACCAAAGTAATGAAACAGTGAAAAACCAGAGCAAATTTTGCAAATGAAACAGTCAAATCTGACATTTAAACTTGTTTTGCACTAGTGACTACAAATAGGTCAAATGTATTGAATTCAGTATTAAAAACAAATATTGGTCTCCCAGAATAGAGAGTTCAAAATTTCAGGTGTTTTATTGTATTGCTAAATTCAGCAAGCTAGAGTCACTCCCCCTTCATTGGCAGAAAATGAAAGAAACTATATCACTTTGCAGTGCCAGATCCAGGCAAGTGCAGACGTTGGAATTGCGCAGACCCTATGTGTTGGGCGATAGGGTCACTCTGGAGAAGAGCTGAAAGAGGGTCTGGAAAGATGAGCCCTGAAAAATGAGCCACCCCCCATAAATTTGGGGAGCCCAAATCAACCCAGTCATGTTTGGGATACAATTGATGCCCAAACATGACCTGATGGACTACCGTTGCTCTGCTAGGACTGACTCACTTGCTTTGTTAGCCCCGCGTGCTCTCTGGGCTGATTCACCTGCGCAGCTATGCTGTTGCTCCTGGTACCCCTCCAGCCCATGTGTACCCCACTCTGGAGACTGTGGTGCACTGCCTGGCTCAGCTAAGCAGCGAGGCGTACCAGAAAGAGCAGCAATTGGAGGCGCAGTTGGAGTTACTATGCAGCTGATCAGATGAGTCAGTCTGGGGAGCGTGCGGGGGCATGAGCATCTCAGAAAGTCCTGGAAAGACCTGCAACTTTGGACCATCTGGGCATCCATCAGGACTGGGTAAGGTCATTGGGTGCCCCAAAATGTGGGTATTATCCACGGGTAGCAAATGTGCTACCCACTACACCCCTATTCTTAGGTCCCCAATACATGAGGTCCATGAATAAACTTGAAATGAAAACATGTGTTAGGGTCACTAGTGTAAAATATGGGCCCATAGAGCCTCAAACATGGCCTAGGATTGAGGCAAGCCCCAGCACATGGACTCATGAGTAAGCTAGAAATACCATATGCATAATATCATGCTACACCATAATGCTAATTTGATAAGCGGAAGGCGACATTCTCCATATTGAAGAAAAAAGGCATTTTCACAAGACACTCTCCACGCACTACCCACCCACCATACATGTTACAGGGCACACATAGGCAACACTTCAGTCCTGTAACATGTATAGTGAGGTGGGGGGGTAGTGGATGGAGATTGTCTTGTCTGAAAATGCCCAAAGTAGTTGAATGGTTCGCAAACATTTTTGAACCACACCACCTTTGTGGAGGCCCATCCCCACCTCCCCTTATACCCCCACCTATCCCTTGTTCCCTCACCCCCTTCTGCAGTTGTTCTCACATCTCTGCCTCTTGTCATCTCATTATTTTTGAGATCTCCCTCCTTCCTCTGGCACATTCAGAATGAAGCTATGTGTTTGCAAGTTGTGATCTCTCTCATGTATCCCCTCACAATGTCTTGTGTAGGGCTGCCAGGGATAGTGGGGTTGATGTAGGCAACCTGAAAAACTAGCGTCGTATTCCAGTGTTTCCCTTGTCCATGAAGAACCTCACTCTCCAAGGAATTAGAAATAAGTTCCCTCCCTCCCCTACTTACCTTATGCTTTCTGTTTTATATTTTTATCTTGGACTGATGTAGGTATAGTTTAGCTAAGGTATCACTCACACATACCTGTACATAATTACCCTGCTTTTCCCATTCTCCGGGTTTTCCTTTTCTTTATTATTCCCCCATTATTTTTCTCCCCGTGTGACTGATACTGATGTGGTGGGGCAAGCTTAATGGCTTTGTTTAATGACTCTCCTTAACAACGAGTTTGGAAATGGGCTTTTGAAACAGCCAGAGCCCTCAGACAAAAGTCAGTCTAGCACAGAAGTTCAGTGAAGAACAGTGACATTCAGAAAGAATGTTTAAAAATACATCACTGTAGCTTAGCTGGGAGAAAAATAAAATTTAAAAAAGCACATTGAGTGTTGAAAGAAAGCCAGTGCAAGGACCAGAGTTATGGTTTAATCCAAATATGTAATGTGCAAAGTCATGTTGCGCATGCACAGACCAGCTGCCCTTTTCCTAAATGGTGGTGATGTTGCCATTGGTTGATGCTGACTGGTTACTGATGTTGCTGTGGTTGTGCTTTGACTGATAGGAGTTCCACCATGGTATGCAATGGTATCCCAGATCTCAACATTTTCAGCAACATCGCTATGGATTCCCGTGCCTTCCGAATCCTGCAATCTCTGTGCCAAACCCACCTCCTCTTCAAATGTCTGCTGCTGCTGCTGAGCCACGGCAAGATCTTTCTCAACCACAAGTTTCACAACCTCCAGCTGTACAAGGGATGAAAGCAAAACAAAGGCCTGATCCACCCCACCCCACCCCACCCCTCTCCCCCACTTGAAGAATGAGAAGAGGCTAGCAATTCTCTCTATGCCTTTGGTGTTTGCCACTCCTTTGGAGCCATTAAAAAAACAAAAACAAAAGCCTTATCACCTCTACGGGTTCCCCTATCTCCTATGCCTTATATGTTTCTGAATTTCTCTCTGCTCTCCTTCTTCCTAAAGCTGTTTCTGTCATCCTTGTTCAAGCTCACACCACAGCCAACACTCCTGAGGCTGTTGGAAATCACCTGGCTGATAAGGCTGTGAAACAAGCAGCCAGGTGTGGTCCCTTGGGACACCTCATTCTCGCAGTTTCTCTTTCAGATCCGCTACCCGGAATTAACGGAGCTTCATGACCTCCAGAAGGCGGCTCACCCCTCCGAACAACGCATCTGGTCCCATGCTGCCTGCATTCCTGACTCTATTGGAGTCTTCTACCATCCTGATGGACGACCCGTTGCCCTCCACTCCCTGGTGCAGCATCTTGTTCGTATGGCTCATCTGCGCTCGCACACAAACAAAGGGGGGATTGCCCAACAGATCTCGTCCTCTTGGTTTGCACCCTTCGTAGCAACTGAGGCCCATAACCTGGTCCGTTTCTGTCCTATGTGCCAACTCCATAATGTAGCAAAGACAGCTCCAGTGCGCAGCTTCATGCGACCATGATCAGATAGACCTTTTAGAAATCTCCAAATTGACTTTGCAGACATCCCCTCAGCACGAGGATTCAAACGCCTCATTGTTTTTATCTGTACCTTCTTGGGATGGACTGAAGCATCTCCTTTGTGACTTTATCCCTTGTTTTGGGATTCCTCTTTCCATTGACTCTGATATGGGCTGCACTTCACTGCTTCCCTCACTAAAATGCTATGTAAAACCTTGGGGGTTAACCTGTACTTTCATACACCATACCACCCCCAAAGCAGTGGCCAAGTGGAACGAAAAAACTCTGATCTGAAAACTATACTGTCCAAAGTAGTCCATGACACAGGCCTAAAATGGCCTGATGCCCTTCCGCTTGTTCTTATGGCCACTCGCTTCGCTCAACCCCAAACAGAAAACACGACCTATCCCCCTATGAGGGTGGGGATAGAGCCCAGGGGATTGCGCACTGAGGGACTTACTGAACTTTCTGATGATATTGCCTCATATGTTTTATCCCTATCCAGGGCTCTGCAAACAACCAAGGTGAGGGTAAAAGCCGCTTTTGTGCCATCCACAGCTGACAACTGCCATTCTTTCAAACCAGGTAACTGGGTCCTCATCAAAGAGTTCCAGAAAAAGCACTGCCTGGCACCATGCTGAACCAGCCCCCATCTTGTTCTTCTAACCACACACACTGCTGTGAAGGTCTATGGAACAACACCGTGCGGACTTTGTCCAACTCACCTTGTCTGTTAAAGCACACACCTGTTTCTCATTTATTGGATGTCCAGACACCTGCTGAAACCTGCCCAGTACCCCCAGTTTAAAGAAGAACCTGTTCCCAGACTTCCCAGGATTTGTAAAATGTGTTTTGTACGGTATAGGTTTTGTTATACTTGCCCTGTTTGTTTGTGTGCAATTATTCATGTGCCTTATTAACACCTGCCTTAAATCTTCTTCAGAAACCGCTGGGAACCTCAAGGTCCTTAAGTTAATCAATGAACATACCCGTTTACATAATTGAAACTTCTCTGATTGATCGAAAACTCAAAAGGGGGGAATTGTGGAAGAAACGCTGTATGTAGATAAACTTTGCCCTGTACTTGTCACTGTGATGTATTACTAACGCAGGCGCAGTAGAGATTTATTGACACAGGTGCAGTAGAGATTTATTGACACAGGCGCAGTAGAGATTTATTGACGCAGGCGCAGTAGAGATTAAACAGGGACTTTAGCGCAAGCACTGTACTAATCACAGACATGACTCAGCAACTCACTGTTGACACGCACAGTAAATCCACCAGTTACATAAACACCGGATGCTGACTATTATATCGGGGACCAGGCTGAATTCTGTGTCTTGATTGGGGCTGGGGGAAACAAAGAACTGTGCATTTATTGGGTTATAGCTAGACGCATGTAGATGTATGGAAATGTATAAATATAGGTGCTTTCCCTTTTTTCGGGGCTCGATGATCTCCAGATCCTCGATCCCACAGCTGCTGTGTCTCCTGCAATAAAGCCTGATCTGATAGACGTCTCTGTGCTGCCTCCTCTCATTTAGTGCCTCCACTCAGCAGAATTTCTCCGACAGTAGCAGGGATGGGTCCAACACTCTCACTCTAACCCAAAAGGCAGGGATCCAAACACATATCAAGGCACACAATCAATATCGCTCTCAAGCATTTAGCTCTCTTTCAGGCCAGTCTCTCCACTTTGATCACTAGTGCCGACTGAAGTGCAGTGCTGATTTTTGTCCCTGAGGCCCCGCACATGCCTGGAGACATGCTGAGCAGCATCTGGGTTGTGTGGCTTCTTTTGTTGTGTCAGAAAGCCCCAGCCCGATGTCCTGCGTGTTAGGTGGGGCCGCCGGCGTCTGCCATGCTGGGGGCGGGGTCCCAGGTGCTGAGGCTGAGCCTGCGGCTGGCGGCGCCAGAGTAGGCCACACATCGAGTGGGGGGATGTGGGTCAGCGGCTACGCTCTGAGGCTCATGCCCCCATTATGGGCGACCCCAGTGGGAGGCACTTACAACAGGGAAGACAGGCAGTGTGGCATGAATAGAAGGCAGACTGAAGCAGACTTTGATCTTGGCCACCTGGGCAGGCAGGTGGGCAGATAGGGAGTGTGGCATGAGCATGGGAAGGCAGACTTTGATCTTGGCCACCTGTGCAGGTAGGCAGGCAGACAGGCAGTATGGCTTGAGCATGGGAAGGTAGACTGAGGCAGGCTTTGATCTTGGCCACCTTGGCTGGCAGGTGGGTAGACAGGCAGCATTGCATGAGCAGAAGGAAGACTGAGGCATGCTTTGATCTTGGACACCTTGGCAGGTGGGCAGGCAGACAGGCAGTGTGGCATGAGCATAGGAAGGAATACTGAGACAGGTTTTAATCTAGGTCACCTGGGCGGGTGGGCAGGCAGACAGGTAGCATGGCATGAGCAGAAGGCAGACAGAGGCAGACTTGATATAGGTCACCTAGGCAGGGGGGCGGGTGGGCAGACAGGCAGCATGGCATGAGCATGGGAAGGCAGACTGAGACAGGCTTTGATGTAGGCCACCTGGGCGGGCGGGCAAGCAGACAGGCAGCATGGCATGAGCATTGGAAGGCTGACTGAGGTGGCAGGGTTTGATCTTGGCGACCTGGGCGAGCGGGCAGGCAGGCAGACAGGCAGTGTGTCATGAGCAGAAGGCAGACTGAAGCAGGCTTTGATATTGGCCACCAGGGTGGGCAGGCAGGCAGACAGGCAGCATGGCATGAGCATCGGAAGGCTGGCTGAGGTGGCAGGGTTTGATCTTGGCGACCTGGGCGAGTGGGCAGGCAGGCGGACAGGGAGCGTGTCATGAGCAGAAGGCAGACTGAAGCAGGCTTTGATACTGGCCACCTGGGTGGGCAGGCAGGCAGACAGGCAGCGTGGCATGAGAGGCAGTGGGGAAGGCAGACTGGGACCTTGGCAGGGCACTCAGATAGGCTGGCAAAGACACTGGCAGCATGCGAGAGAGAGAGCCAGTGACATAAACAGGCTGAGATCGTCTAGCTAGAGGTCAGCTGGCAGGCTTACAGCTTCCCAATGCCAGCAGTGGAAGGTTCACCTTAATGAACAGCAAATGCTCCACCAACTTGGTCCCCAATCTCAGGCAGTGAGGAGAGCAAATGTCCCCTGCCATGGAGAACACCTGCTCGCTGGGGACACTGGTTGGTGGGCAGGACAAGAGACTCTTGGCCACTTTGGACAGGGCCGGCCACATGTTGGTCTTGTCAGCTCAGTAGGTCAAGGGATCGCTGCTGGGTTCTATGTACAGCTCCTCCTCCAGATAGCTCTCCACTGCTGCTGAGGTGCTGACCTTACTCCCTCACATAACTGTCCTTGGGAACCACCTCCAACAGTGCCCTCAGCCACGCTGCCTGCCCTGCTGTGCATGAGCCCATGCTCACCAGAGTGACCTGCACATATGAGCTGCTGCTGGTGGCAATAGTGGTGCTGCTGCTGCTCAGCCTGCTGCTGGTGCTGCTACTACTGGTGCTGGGGGCAATGATAGACCCTGCCAGCTGAAAGTGGTGGCTGCTCCCATTCCCACCATCCCCAGGAGCATCCTGCTGCTGCTGCCGTGACTCTCCAGATCCCTCTCTGCCTGCTGGACCCTCTCCACAAGCTCACCCTTCCAGTGCCCATAGAGCGCTGTCTGGCATGCCACACTGCCCTTGACTATGCAGTCCAGCATGGTTGCCAACACATATTCTCCCCGCGTCAGGAGCTCATTGAAGTGCCTTCTTTCAGCTGCCGCACCATGTCATCCACCTCTCTGCCAGCATCCTGCCCTGAGAGCCACAATCCTGCCCCTGGAGAATCTCCTCCAGTCTCAGGAGACTCTGGACCAGCTGGGTCACCTGGCTGATGGTGGCTGCGGAGGAGCTGATGGTCTCTGCCATGGCCAGGAATGGTCTGACTATGAAGACCGTGTGAGCCAGGATCTCCCATTCCACCCCATTGTACATAAGAACATAAGAAGTGCCATACTGGGTCAGACCAATGGTCCATCGAGCCCAGCATCCTGCCTCCGACAGTGGCCAGTCACAGGGGCCTGGGAGAAGCACTCAACAAGTCACCATGCTATCTATTCCCTGTGGGTCATCCCCAGGCTCCTGACAGTAAAGGGTTTTGTTCACCAATCCTATCTGGCTAATAGCTGCTAATGGAACTATCTTCCAGAAACTTGTCCAAACCTCTTTTAAACTCAGCAATAGTGCTGGCCTTGACCACCTCCCCTGGCAGAAATTCCACAACCTAATTGTACGCTGAGTGAAAAAATACTTTCTTTTGTCTGTTTTTACTAGGGATGGGTGAACAGATCACGGTTCGGGTTCATCCATTCGGTTCGGCTGCGTTTGGTTTGTCCGTTCGGTTCGTCCATTCAGTTCAGCTGCGGTCGGTTCATCCGTTCGGTTCGGCAGTTCGGTTAGTTCGCTGGGTTCGGGTTTGGGTTCGGCCATTCAGTTCAGCCGTTCAGTTCGGCCATTTGGCCGTTCGGTTCGGCCCTTCAGGAAATGTTATGGGTGTTTTTTTTGTTTTTTATATGGTTTTTTATTGGGTTTTATATGGTTTTCTTATGTTTTTTATTTGGTTTTTTTGTTTTTATATGGGTTTTTTTTTTTAAATCTAATATTATATATATTTATCTACACTAAATCTAACTGCTATTAACTATTCTAAATGCTATGAACTAAATGGATTATCTAATAAGTACACAGACCTACTCCTACAAACACTAAAACTAAATCACTAACGCTATC
>QEPC01003269.1:195897-210992 GCA_003113815.1 Sphenodon punctatus
GAATATATACAGGGAGGAGGGAAGGATTCAATGGAGGGTAGGGAGAAAGAACACAGGGAGGGGTAAAAAATAAAAATAACAGCTAAATCTATCTAATCTAATCTAAATAAATGAAACTATGGAGGTAAATGTGTGGAAATGGATGAAATAGGAGGAAGATGGCAATGGATAGGGAGGAACACAAACTGCTGGGAGAGGGAGACTTCTGAAAACACCTGCTGACAGGATCAGTGGCTAGCTCAGAAGGAATTGGAAGAGGGGAGGGCAATGACTTTTGTTACTTGCTTTGTCCGCCTTAGCACAAGCCCCATTGGCTCCATGCAGCCTAGCCCATTGCCAATCGCAGACTGTGAAGCCACTGGTTGGAAGAAAAGAGGGATGGTGATTAGGCAGGCTGGCTGCTAGTCCAAGCCTCTCCACCACTGGCACCAGGAAGTCTGCTCGTCAGCTGCCACTCCCCCCCCAGGAATTCCAGCCCTATTTTCCCCACCCAAATGCCGCCGAACTCATCCGAACGCAGCCAAACAGTTCGGGGCTTCATGCGTTCGGTTTGGCCATTCTGTTCAGCTGTCCGACGGGCCAAGTTCAGGCTGAACACCGAAGGTCCGAACAGTGTTCACACATCCCTAATAAGTATGAGGAGAACACCTCTTTCTCTCTCTAGTTTAACATTACATGTATCTTTGGCTTTCTTAGAAAATGAAATTATTACTATCTTTAACTCTTTAAAATAGCACTGATGGGTTAGGAAAAAAACCACAATAATATTGAACTCGAATTCCCATCCAAGGCCAAGTCTGAGTGTAAAATTCAGGAAATACAGACTTCACTGACTATTTAAAGTGTTTCAAAAGAGGTTTGGGGTCATCACATTACCGATTTTAGATTCGTCTCTCATTTTATAATGCTTCCTCAGTGCATTTCAGCACAATTGTAATATTTTAGGGTCATTTTACTCTAAAATATTTCTAATCAGAATCTCTAGAGAGATCTATGGTAGGAGAAAAAAAAACCTCAGCAACTATATTTTTAAAGCACACACAGCCATCCCAAATCTGATTACCTTTCCACATTTTCATACAAAATGGATTAATGTATCCCAGACTTTATTACATTTTCAACACTTGTCATCTGTGATTAAGCCAACGCTATGAAGATGTATTACAGATCAGTAGAAACGGGCATCATAAAATACTGTGGATCGGTGACTGAGAAAGCTGAAGGCACAATGGTTTGCATTACTTTGACATCAGGTGCACAATATTCCTGGAATATTTGAGTTAACTTTAGATCGAACACTCTTTCTCTGGGAAACAAATAAAATAAAGTGCCTGTGTCTGTCTGTCTGTCTGTGCATGCATATGGGAAGTCAGAGAACAAGAAGTATGCTAATTAAATCACAGTCACATGTGATGGTGTGACAGTGCATTATGAAGAAACCACGATTCAATTTTCTGTAGATCAAGAACTCAAATCGGAAACCTCCATGCAATTGGCAGCACCTGCTCAAGAGATTCAGAATTGCAGAGGTTATTATGGGTCATGATGACTGAAGTGCAACAGTAAAGTTACAGTGCCTGAGTAAAGCTCTCACTCACTTGGTAGTAATGACAATCCTCTAATAATTATGCTGAAAATGTATTGTGTTGTCATCACATACATGATTACATGGCCCAGGTCAGTGTCATGCAGTTCAGTGCAGTGTAGGGTAGAGCGTCTACTAAATCAGTAGCATGGAACCATTCCTAAGGCATCTTTCCACAGTGATGACTGATCCAAACTACACTGTATTGGAAGGCCTCCCAATCCACACGATGTGCTTGCAGCCGTAGGTGCACATGCCAGCGATGTAGCAGGGGGGTCCTCTGAATGCACCTGTTGCCTCCAGAATTGCACACACTCTGTCTCTACCTATCGTCATGCCTTTCCTGCATGCAGTGTGTTCTTGTGGAGTGAGGAGAATACAGACCATCTCCTCCTCATGGTGGCCAGAAGTGCAGATCTCTTCATACGAGGGACTACTGAGAAACTGAAATCAGCCAGGGGAGGCTAGTGCATAGTTAATATAATTTAATTATTTTTTTTGTATCCCACTCCCTCCAACAGTACGGCAGCTTGGGGCAGCTCACAGAATAGTTAAAACTAAATAACAACAACAACAACAATAATAATAATAATAATAATAATAATAATAAAAAATAAAGTTTATTGTTGAAGCCATAGGCTATAACAAAAGAGACATACAAAGTATAAAATGCCAAGAAAAACAGGGGGAAAGACACCCAATATACAATAACCACCACAAATAAAACTTAACACATAACTCATATTTCCAATGTTTACAACCCAGTATTCCATTGGAAAAGCATCAGCCCCTCCTGCCCTTAAATGTCGGGTACATTTCATCGGAGATGTCACTGATCTTCTAGGTCTTGGGTCACCTATAAATACAGGGGGACCCTCCAATATCTCCAGCATCTCCTAGGGATGCGCGAACAGATTGCGATCCGGTCGTTCGGTCATTCGGTTTGGAAGCTGAGTTCTAGTTTGGTTGTTCCGTCAGGGATCAAGTTCGGGTTCAGTCATTCAGTTTAGTGGCATTTGGTTTGGTTCTGCTGTTCAGAAATCGGTTTCAGTTTCAGTCTAGGTATCGCGTGGTCCCATGATCAAGTCGGAAACTGGAAACCAGAAATTCGAGTGTGTGCAGAGCTTGTGTGGAGAGAGAGCATGTGTGTTGTGGCTGGCTGACTGTTTGGTTTTGTTTGGTGTGTTTTGGCTGTGTTGAACTGTGTGTTGGATTGACTGTGTTGGTTTGGCTGGTTGGGGAGTTGGTGGATGGCTGTTTTGTTTGGCTGCTTGTGTGAAAAAAAAAATGAAGAGGGTGAGGTTAATAGGACCTGGGGGAAGGCCAAGGTGGTGGAGCCAATGGAGGAGGAGGAAGAGGTTGCTGCTGCTGGACCTTCGGTGGTGGAGGTTGGCTCCTCAGCAGAGGAGCAAGAGAGCACAGGAGGTGCTGCCAGGTTTGTAAACTTTATTTTTACTTTAAGGACAAGAATAGAATACTGTTCTTTAGAATGAGCTCACTGGTGTGCGGGTGGGTTGGTGGTGGGCAGTCAGGCACAAATAGTGGGCATCAGCAGGTTGCAGTGGATGTCTGCCACAGAGAGAGAAGTTATTGTGGGGGGGGCTCTTCCAGCAGTTAGGCACGGGCCGAAGGAAGCACCCACCCAAACTTGTGCCAGCCATCTATCAAGGGTCTCCCGTTGCCATCACTAGCACCCCAAGAAGGGCAGGATTTGCACGTGCAAGCAAGGGTCTTCCCAGTTGCCATCCCTAGCACCCAAAGGAGGGCAGGATTTGCATGTGCCAGCCAGAGTCTTTCTAATTGCCATCCCTAGTGCCCCAAGGAGGGCAGGATTTGCACGTGCCAGCCAGGGTTTTTCAAGTTGCCATCCATAGCGCCCCAAAGAGGGTAGGGTTTGCACATGCTAGCCAGGGTCTCTCCATTGCCATCCCTAGCACCCAAAGAAGGGCAGGATTTGCAGGTGCCAGCAAGGGTGTTTCCAGTTACTATCACTACTAGCACCCCAAGGAGGGCAGGATTTGCACGTGCCAGTCAGGGTCTTTCCAGTTGCCATCCCTAGCACCCAAAGAAGGGCAGGATTTGCACGTGCCAGCCAGGGTCTTTTGGATTTGAACATGCCAGCCAGGGTCACTGTTTCCCGTTGCCATCCCTAGCACCACAAGAAGGGAGGACTAGAGGCATCATCATAAATGCATGATATGACTTAGGTGTTGTTTATGTGTTCCTGTTTCAGAGAGGGTGAGGAATCAGCTGCCGGCACTGGTGCCATGCACAGGACACCAAGATGGAGGTCGCCAGTGCCACTTCCAGACAGCAGATGCACAAGGTCCAATGTCTGGCAGTGGTATGAGAAGCATTCCGGATTCACCGTCTTCAAGGTAAGGCACGAGGGCTGGAACAACAGGGAATGGATTACCCTATGACCTGTTAGGAAGTCCCCTGCAGAGAGAGGCTGGACACCCACCCACCTACTTGTGGAGACAGAATTCAGGCAGGGCTTGACAGACCATTGATCTGACACAGTATGGCACTTCTTATGTGTCTATCTTTTTATGTTCTTTAAGTATGCGGCAAAAGATTTAAAAGGGCCAGCAAGGGGACAACATCGGGGATCATTGCCCATGTGGAGAAAGTCCACGGCAAGACGGTGAGGCGGCAGGACTCTAACGTGGAGCATCAGCACCAGAAGAAGGGGGGGGAAGGCATGCCAAAAGTGACACCATCAAAGCCCTTCCCCCTCCAGCTCCGCTGAGGACTCTCCATCCCCCTGGGAGGAGTCTGAAGCAGCAAGGGCTTTTTGGGCCGAACTGGAGAGGCCGACCCAGAACTTTCTGGAGCTGCCAAAAAAAATATATGGACGGGCTATGGGTGGAAGCCCTGACCATGGAAGACCAACTGGTGCAGCGGTTTCAGGAGCTGGAGGTACGGGAACGCAGGGTGGAGGTCTATTCCCAGCACCTCCAGACTGAGATCGATGACATGGAACTTCACCGCGCAATTTTCCCTCGAGCATGGGTATCAAATGGAGGAGGGTGGTATGCCCACCCCTAGGTCCCATCCACCCCATTCACCTTTCCCCCATTTTCTGGGGGACAGGCCCACAGACCAGTAAGTTAAATTTCCTTTTTTCCCCATATATATATAAATGTTTGGTTTGGGTTTTATAAATGTGTTGTTGTTGTTTGAAAAGTTTTTATAAAAGTTCTATTTGTTGTTGTTACCTGAATGCTTACCTGTCCAATCTTTTATCCCTCTGTGCTGCTTCTGGCAGGTGGAAGAATCTCATTGTATATACAGCTTGTCCGATCCCTACCTGACAGCAGCAGCAGATATAGCATTAGTGTATTAGCCCCAAGATGTGCCAGCAGCAGGGTCTCAACTTGCAGACAGCCCCCCAGGAGGGGCAGGGTTTTTGTCTGTGTGGGTGTGCCAGAGAAAAAGAGAGATAGGCTCCTTGGCAGCAGGCAGTAGGCGGCGGGTGCTGGTGGTCAAAGAGGATTTTTTTTCAGCAGCTTCAGTGGGAATTCGCGGGTGGGTGTGGAGGAGTAGGCTGGGGGGGCAGGCTGCCGTGCAGGCTCTGGGCTTCTGGATGCAGTGAAATGGAATGACAGCCCCCAGTGGCTGGAATGATGCTCCCAGACTCTCGTTGATGGTTCTTGGGATGGGCAGGCATGACTGATTCAGGTACAGTAGAATGACAACCTATAGGAGTTGAATGATGTCCTTAGAATGACTAGTGCATGGTTGGCCACACTTCATTCAATCATGTGATAGGTGGTAGCAGATGCAGGAATGCACACAGGCAGGCAGGCACATATAATACGTTGTGTGTTATTATTTCCATCTCATTCTGGTAGGTTTGCTGGTGGATGTGGGTACAGATGAGAGCTCTCGCTGGTTCTGGCAGGTGGCAGGCAGCTTGAGCTAGATACACCTCTCCCCCTCCACCCCCATCTCTCTCGTTCTAGTGGGGAGCCTCTCTCTCTGGCCATATAGTGCAGGTGACAGCATGGGTGGGATTGTGTCTGTCTCTCCTTCTAGCAGTGGGGAGACTCTCTCTTTCACCATGAACCAGCAGAGAGCAGCAGCGGGATTACCAGGTAAGTGGGGCGCATCACCCAGGGTTGAGAGGGTGGGCAGATAGGCACCTTGACATGAGAGGCAGGCAGGTGGGCTGAGGCAGGCTTTGTAGGGATGTACGAACAGATTGCGGTTCGACCATTCAGTCATTCGGTCCAGGAACTGCGTTCATTCTAGGACCCAAGTTCAGTTCAGTGGTTCAGTTCGGTGGTTCGGTTCAGTGGGGGTGTATCATGGTCCTGTGATCGCGTCGGAAACCAGAAACCGGACATTCAAGTGTGTGCAGAGCTTGGGTGGAGAGAGAGAGAGAGAGAGTGTGTGTGTGTGTGTGTGTGTGTGTGTGTGTGTGTGTGTGTGTGTGTGTGTGTGTGTGTGTGTGTGTGGTGGCTGGCTGGCTGGCTGGTGTGTGTTTGCCTGTTTGGTTTTGTTTGACTGGGTTGATTTGGTTTGTTTGGTTGCAGTTGGATTGGTTGGTGACTGTGGCTGTTTGGAAAAAAAAATGAAGAGGAAGATTACAAGGGACTGGCTGAAGAAGAAGGTGATAATGGTGGAGGAGGTGGAGGAGGAAGAGCCTGCCACCGCTGGACCTTTGGGGGAGGTGGTGGTCAACTCATGCTCCTTCTCATCAGAAGAGCAAGAGGGTGCCACTGCTGCTGCTGCTGCTGCTGCTGTTGCTGCCAGGTTTGCAAAGTTTATTTTTGTTTATTGTTCCATAGAACTTTGAGGACAAGAAGAATATCATCCTTTACTGGCATGCAGATGTGTGAGTGGGTGGTGGTGGGCAGTGGCAGTCAGGAACAAACAATGGGAATCAGTGGGTGACTGGCAACGGATGTCTGCCTCTGCCACAGAGAGAGAGAAGGTGTGTGTGTGGGGCTCTTCCAGCAGTCAGGCATGACCCAAAGGAAGCATCCACCCAAACACATGCCAGGCCACCAGCCATCCTTAGCAAGGGTCTCTCTCCCTCCAGCTGCCCTCCCTAGCCACGAGCATCCCCCAGAAGGGCAGAATTTGCACGTGTTGCCTGGCAGGCTCTACTAGTCCAAAGAAGGGGAGGATTTGCAAGTGCCAATGCCAGTGCCATGTTGCATCCCTCCTAGCAGGGGTCTCTGTTCCTCCAGAAGGGCAGGATTTCTTTGCACATGCTGTCAGCCAGGGACCCCAAGGAGGGAGAGGGAGGGGTGTAACTGCTCAGAGAGGGAGGAGGTGTAACTGCACCGCCAGGTGGTCAGTAAGTGGAAGGCCTCCATGGAGGGGGTCATTGCATTTGCCTGCAACCATGGGTACGAGGTGGAGGAGGATGTTGCCGGCCCTCACACCCACCGACCCATTTCCCATTTTCCCCACATTCTCCCATAAATCCCTAAGTTTGTTTCCTTTGTTTGTATGTTTGTTTATAGTTTTATCAATCTATAGAATGTTACTTTGTATAGTTAAAGGTTTTATAAAAGTTATATTTGTTGTTACCTCCTTTGTTTGATGTGCCAATCTTTTATCCCTCTGTGCTGATTCTGGCAGGTGGCATAATCAGAGTGTATACAGCTTGTCACATCCCTACCTGACAGCAACAGCACACGTAGTGTATTAGCCCCAAGATGTCCCAGCAGGGTCTCAACTTTCAGACAGCCCCCTAGAAGGGGCAGGGCTTGTGTCTGGCAGCAGGCATCTGTACGTGGGTGTGTGCGGAGGAGTAGGCTGGTGGGGGGGGGCACAAATGAGAGCTCCCATTGGTTCTTGAACGTGGCACGTGGCAGGTTAATCTAGATGTACCTCCTCCCCTCCACCTCCCTCCTCTCTTGTTCTAGCGGGGAGCCTCTCTCTCTCTCTGGCCATATAGTGCAAGTGTGTGACAGCGTGGGTGGGATCGTGACTGTCTTTCCTGCTAGCAGGGAGACTCTCTCTCTCTCTCTCTCTCTCTCCCTCCATTAACACAGCATATTGCTAACTCATAAAGAAATGGTGGGATGACAACTCTCCATGTGGGCTCCAGAGAACTCTGATGGTGGGTCATGGGGTTAGAACAGCAGCTTCTTGATGCAGTGGGTGGACAGCCATCCCTGCCTGGAATGATGTAGCACAGCAGAGATGGTAGCAGCAGGATTTGCCTGTATGCACAGCATCCATGGAGCCAGCATAGTATGATTTGCTAGGGAAGAGCTCCCATATAGCAGCAGACAGTAACAGCAGGATTGCGTGGTCACATTAGAATTTGCAAGGGCAGAGCACCCATGGGCCATCAGACAGCAGCCACGTGATTTTAGTACTACCAGGCCAGCTTGGGAGATCTGCATCCAGCAGACCTAGCATTGCCAGGGTACAGAACCCATGGCACAGACTTCATATTAGCTGGCATTGGCAGCTGCAGCCAGCAGACCTAGCATTGTCAGGGTACAGAACCCATGGCACAGACAGCGTATAGCCAGCATTGGCAGCTGCAGCAGACCTAGCGTTGGTTGCCTGGGCACAGAACCCATTGGCAGCTGCAGCAGACCTAGAGTTGGAACTTGCCTGGGTATAGAACCCGTGGCACAGACAGCATATTAGCCAGCATTGGCAGCAGGATTTGTCTCATGGCACGCAGCACCCATGGAGCCAGCATAGTAGGATTTTCCAGGGAGGAGCTCCCATACAGCAGCAGACGGTAGCAGCAGGATTGCATGGGCACATTTGGATTTGCCATGGCAGAGCACCCATGTACGAGCAGACAGCATCTGCGGGATTACCAGGCCAGCGGGAGACATTGCACAGGGTTTGCAAGGGCAAGCAGACAGGCAACGTGACATGAGCAGAAGGTGGGAAGACTGAGGCAGGCTTTGATCTAGGCTACCTGGCCAGGCAGGTGGGCAGCCAGTGTGGTATGAGAGGCATTAGGGAAGGCAGGCTGGGACCTTGACAGGGCACTCGGATAGGCTGGCGAAGACTGTGTAGCATGAGAGAGAGCCATTCATATAGGCGGACTGAGATCAGAAGCCAGCTGGCAGCCAGAAGCCAGCTGGCAGGCTTACAGTTTCCCAATGCAACCCTGCAGCATGCAATCAGTCAGATAGGTCAGCCGAGGCCGTGTAGTATGGAAGGGGGGGGCAGGGTGGGTGTCACTGGAGCATTGGGAGGGAGGGAGGGACAGCACCTCAGCACAGCAGCAGCAGCCCTGATTGATGAGGAGCCCATTCCCAAGACTGCCCCTGGCATGGAATGGTGTGTGCGCCACTCCACCATCAATCCTGGACCAGGGGCAGCTCAGGGAATCCCAGCAGCGGAANGTCTCAGTACCATAGCCAGGACGGAACCCAGACTGAAAAGGGTCAAGGAAACCGATACTGTCCAGATGCGCCTGGAGCTGCAGAGCCACTGCCCATTCAATAATGCCACCAAAGTGAACAAAATACCAAATAGTATTTATTACCAAAAAGCACCACCAAAATGAACAAAGCCCAAGCTAGAAAAATGCCAAAAGGAAGACAAACAAAGAAAAGAATATACAAATGTCACAATAGCTACAAGGATGGACTTGGATATTTTGTCATGGTAACAAATGTGTGATTTACCTTCGTGAAGATAAAATGTCATATTCATTTCAGCCCTAGCTGAGACCATTGTCTAGCTTGTTCCCTCCTGAACTTTGGTCAGCTCACAGTTAGCATGAATGCATGCTTTCAGAAAGGAAGAAGAAATCTAAATTTCTGGTTCTCTTAAAGAACCCATATTCTTTTAGACTGAAGAACCATCACAAAGAAAAAATATACCTATATTCCACATTCTACTACTCATCTGGTTTCCTGTTTTGATCTGCAACGTTTTAGTTTGATATATCATTAATCCTGAAATGAATATGCATATTTCATATTCACAAATATAATTTAAATACTTAGTTGTGCAAACTGATATCTGAATTATCTGAATTATATCTTCCGGGCCCAATTCAAGGTGTTGGTTATGACTTATAAAGCCCTAAACTTTTGAGTTCTGGTTACCTGCAAAACATATTCCCCCCGCAGCAGGAGCTCATCAAACCTCGTCTTCAGGCCTGTCTTGAGCTTCTGCACCAGCCCAACCACCTCAGCCCCCAGCCTTTTGTCCCAAGGACCACAATCCTGCCCCTGCAGAATCTCCTCAAGACTCCTGTGGAGACTCTGGACCAGAGGGATCACCTGGCCGTGGAGGAGCTGATGGTCTCCATCACTTCCACGAACAGTCTCAGAACGAAGACCATCTGGGAGAGGATCTGGGAGAGGATCTCCCAGTCTTCCCCATTGAAGCCTGGAGGTGCACAGCTGTCTGTGTCCAATTGCACCTGATGCAAGGCGGATTTCTGCTCCACAAGCCACTCAAGCATCAGGAAGGTGGAATTCCACCTGGTGGAAATGTCCTGCACCAGTAGGTGCACAGGGGAGCCTTGCTCTGCCTGTTTCTCCTGGAGGAACTCGCTGCCCTTCATGCTCAGGTTGAAGAAGCCTGCCAGCTTCCTCCCACAGCCGTTCAGGGAGCTAAGGGTGCCTTCCCCAATCCCTTTACCCCCCAAGCCCAGAGCATCCCTGACCACAAGGTGGAGGGTGTGTGTGGCGCAAAGGATGCTCGTGTAGCCCCCATCATGGACAGCCCTCCCTATATTTGCCGCATTATTGGTCACCACACACCCCAGGGTGAACGGTGCACCTGACATGACCCACTCCCCCACCATGGCGTTCAGGACTTCTTCTATTTTCCTAGCAGTGTGGGGGCAGTCCATGACTTCCGTGTGAATCAGGGCCCACCTATACCCTGCTTCAGGACCCCTCATGCCACTGTCAAATGTCGACTGGGTCCTGCCAACAGTGCGCTGTCACCGCCAGGTATGCATGCTGGGCATTCCGGCTGGACCACAGGTCAGTGGTGAAATGGACAGTGGCACCCCCAGCCCCTGCCAGCTGATCCTTCACCCACTCCTTCAAAGCCCCATACAGGGTTGGCAGCACCGTACAACTTAGGGTGGTGCAGGACAGCAGCTTAAAATGCTGGCGAGGCTGCTGGTGAGGCTGCTGCTCCCCCCTAGCAGTGATACTGCTCCTGCTGCTAGAGGCAGCCACTGTAGCAGTGTGGTTACCCAATGAAGGAGGCGGATGACTGGCCACTTGGGTCGGGAACCCACTACGATCCACTGACCCTACCTGACCGCTAGCAGTGCAGCACTGTAGCATGATTTCAGATGCCTCAACATGGCAGTTGTGCCAAGGTTGGTGAGCACCTGCCCATGCTTCACCACCTTATTGCACAAAGTGCACTGCACCTCCCCCGGATCATCCACCTGCACCACCTTAAAATGCTCCCAGACCCATGTTTTTTTGCCCCGCCTGCCTTCTGGCCCGCACCGGGTGACGCACTCCTGAGAGGGGCAGGACATGGTGGCACTGGCAGTGGTGACACAGCTCGTGGAGGGACAGCCATCACCTCAGCAGCACCAGATACAGAGACCTCCTCCACAGAAATCTCTGTGTCACTGTCCTGATCCCCAAACAGAGTGACGGAGGCTGCTGGACTCCCCATGCTGCTCCAACTCTGAGCAGCACTCTCCCCCTGCCCCTATAGCTGCTGTTGCTGCTGCTGCTACACTCCCTTATTCCATTGGCCATGGATCAGGCCCTGCCTCTAGCAGTCTGGGTGAGATCCATCAGCCCTGGACTTCTTTGGGGGATTGCCTCTATAATAATGGGGGAGTCGGGGGACAATGGTGACTCCTGAGGAGCTTCATCCACTGAATCGCCTGCACCTGCACCCGCAGATGGGACAGACACAGCCTCTTGCACTGCAGGTGTTCCACTGCCCTGCGTGGCAGTGGAGGACGCTGCCAGGAGGTGACGCCTAACCCCCTGGCCCCTAGTGCCACTGGGAGCACTAGTGCCACTAGTGCTGGGAGAGGAAGACCCACAATCAGGCCTGCGCAGCTTGGGGCATGGTGATGGGCTGCTGCTTCTTCCTGCTGGCACTCTGCTGGCACGGCCCCTGACACCTCTGCCATGTGCCTCATTGCCTGTCTTTCGGGCAGCAGACTGGCCTTGACCTCTCCTACCTCCCTTCTCCATTTCTTCCACTCAAAGAATGCACAAATATTTTATAAAATTCTTTTAAATTTGTTTAATGTTTTTTATCTAATATTATATATTACACTAAATCTAACTGCTATTAACTATCTAACTATTATAAAACCAATGGAACTAAATAATGGAATATCTAACACCTAGTCCTACAAACACACTCTAAAACTGAATTACTGCTCTCCCTACCGATCTCTATAAACTGATCTCTATAAACTATAACTAAGCTAACTTAACTGTAATAACTAATAACAAACTCCTACCTACCTAACTACTATAATTTCTCTCTATATATATATATACAATATTACTCAGGGATGGGGGGAGAGGAACACAGACAGCTCACAACAACATAGGGAGGGGTACAAAAATGGAAATAAAACCTAAATCAATCTAATCCTACTCTAATAAATAAAAAAACAGGGAACGCGAATGAGGGATGGAATATGGAGGGGAGGGAGATGGAGTGGGAAAGGAATTGATTCAATGGAGAGTAGGGAGATAGAACACAGGGAGGGGTAAAAATAAAAATAACAGCTAAATCTATCTAATATAATCTAACTAAATGATAATATGGAGGTAAATCTGTTGGATGGGTGAAATAAGGGGAGGATTGGGAATGGATGAGGAAAGCAAACTGCTGGGAGTCAGAGGGAGCCTTCTGGAAATCCTTCTGTCAGGAACCGTGACTGGCTTAGAAGGTACTGGAAGGGGGGGAGGGGAATTAGTTTTGTTACCTGATGCACCTGCCTTACCACAAGCTCCATTGACTCTGTGCAGCCTAGCCCATGGCCAATCGCATATTGCCAAGCCAGTGGTCTGAGGAGAAAAGGGATGGTGAATGGGCAGGCTGGCTGCTACTCCAAGCCTCTCTACCCCTGGGGCCAGGAAGTCTACTCCTCAGCTGATTCCCCTCCCTGTCACATTTTTTTGCCTTCCAGTCACGTTTTTCCCTCCCGAACTCAACCGAACACGGCCGAACACAAATGAACTGTTCAGTCATTTTTTGGTTCAGTTTGGGTTCAGGTTCAGTTGGTTTGGTTCGGAAGTTCGTTGGTGGTAATTCACATTGTTGTTACAGATGCATCTAATCTTGAAAGAAGATGCAGACTGACAGAATATTTTTATGAGGAAACTGAAGCAAGCAAAGTTGATTACAACAAGCATCCCCTCCATCAGTTTCTCCCTCCAAAAACCTGGACACCTCCCACCAATAGAAATCCTGTCTTGGAAACATTTCTTCCAAGAAGCAAAGAACTCAAGAAGCACCTTCTCACTAGGGGCTATCCTTCCAATGTCACAGACCACTACATCCACCGGGGGTCCATGCTAGAAAGGGAATCCCTCTTCCACAAGAGGGAGACTCATACTCACAAAGAACATCGCATCCCTTTTGTAGTAGATTTTCACCCAGCATCTCCTCAATATTACCTGGCAATTAAAGAAAGCTACCCATTGGTTACAAATTCACCACGTCTTCAAAAAGCCATCAACCATCCACCTTTTGTGGCTTTTTGCCAGCCGCCTACCCTACAGAAACTACTTGTAAGATTTGAATTAAAATCGCCTGTCATCAACCCTGGATCTCATCACTGTGGATCCCAACGTTGCATCACTTGTATCCATCTTAAAGAAACAACCACATTTAGAAGGAGAACAACTGGTAGGACCTACTATATCAAACAGAACATCACCTGCAAGTCAAGCAATGTCATATATGTGATACAATGCAAACATCCTGATTGTCATATACAGTACGTTGGGAAAACTACCATGGACCTCCGTACCCAGTTCAGCAACCACAAATCGGCTATCGTAACAAAGAGATTGGAACAACCTGTGGCAAGGCACGTTAACTCAACACATCACACTCTCTCGGACCTGGAAATCTTCCCTATAGAAAAACCGTCCACCCCAAAACTACTAGATGCCAGGGAGAACTTCAGGATCTACAGGCTTGACACCCTAACACCCAATGGCCTCAACTTAGAGCACAATACCTGAATCTATTTTTTCTTTTAAGAACAATTACATCTGATGTCATACCTTAGAACCTCTCTACCCTCAGTGTTCTTGGAACTGTCAGCTTGGCTCACAGCACACCACAGTTCAAAAATCAACTGAGTTACTGATGAAGACGGAAGCTGAAATGTCTAGCTAGTAAATAAATAAATCTCTGTTCACAGTCATTTTTCTCTCATTATTATATATATTATAGTGACTGTCAGCATCCCTTGGGGATCCAAAGTGTCCTTGACTATGGCAATGTTATGTTGATCAGTGTTTTTTGCTGCCGCTGTGCCTTTCAACCCAAGAAGGACCACGTGCCACCTCAAGTTGGTGGACATTCTCCATGTGGGCGATGAGCCCTGATGTGATCCCCTGTGACCCCCTCTTTATTTTTTTAGTGCAGATCTAAATAACATAAAAAGATAGGAACATAAGAAGTGCCATACTGTGTCAGACCAATAGTCTAGCAAGCCCTGCCTGCATTCTGTATCCACAAGTGAATGGCTGGCCAATCTCTCTCCCTGCGGGGGACTTCCTAACAGGTCATAGGGCAATCCATTCCCTGTTGTCCCAGCCCCCATATCTTAACTTGCATTCGGCAAATCCGCCTTTCAGGTTGTAGAAGTACTGCCAGACCGCAGACCTCATCGGCCTGGTTTCAAGTGGCTCCTGCAGCTGTGGCCTCCGCCATGATGGGGTTCTGGGCCTGGCACCAGCGGTGGCATCATCATCACCGTCTCTCAAACAGGAACACATAAACAACACCTAAATAATATCATGCATTTATGATGATGCCTCCTCTAGCAATACCCTTCCAAGAGCAATACCCATTCTCTCACACCAAGTGGATGGATGGTTGTCATGTATTTCCTATTTTAAGCATATATTTTTGGCCATCTGTGTTCATAATGTATTAACTTTGAGTTTTGATATGTTAACTTTTTGTTTCAATGTATTGGATTAGTGTTTTGAAGTATTGATTTCTAAAATCAATTTCTGTGATTAGCTTGGTTCAAGCTGAGGCCCCCCTAGATACATTCAAAGGAGTTTTTTCAAAACTTCCCAAATGAACTTTTGACTGTTGCCAAGGAAGCAATCAAATGGCTAGGCCATAAAGAGGCCCTATCTCTGGTCAACCTAGGTTTTCTCAGACTAGGTGTCTGTAATCTTATCTCTAAGTGTCTAAATGACAAATGGTACTGTTCATAGAAGTATCTCCAGACTAAGAAGGAGGATTTGTTAATTTTTTCTAACATATCTATTTAATTAATGATTGAAATAACTTTTAGTTCTGGTTATTCTCTCTCTAATCTGACAATTATCTTTGATAAAAATATAAGGTTTCTATTCAG
>QEPC01003269.1:215710-232603 GCA_003113815.1 Sphenodon punctatus
AGAGCAGAACTGGCTTCTCCCCAGCCTAACACTGATATTAACTCTGTTCCTCGAGTTTGGATTCCACAGGAAGGCGAGCTGGTACAGGAAAAGGCTGTTTTAAGAGATCCTTCCTTAAGGCCTTGCTGGAAAAAGCCTGTACCAATCCTCAAAGTTTGAGTACCCGAGTAGTAGAAATTCAGACATCACCAGGTAATTCAAAGGTAGCATCTATTGACAATTTGAAGCGTACTCCCATTCACCATGGTAAGGGTGATGATGGGTTATTGTCAATTTCCACTTCAACCCCAACCTCTCCCACCAACAGCACCTGATTACTCTCTTGCTATGGATGAAGTGTCTCATAAGGCACTTCGACCACAGCAAAGCCTCAAACAATGCTTTTGGCTTAGGTACCGAAGATGTTCATCGTGTTTTTTATGGAGTATTTTTATTTTTTCTTGCATAGCTATTTTAAACTCTACTATTGTTTTTTCAGTCCTTCATTTAACATGGGCTCATTTCATTGCCAGCTACTCCAATTCATTGGAACCTCTCCGAGGCACACAATGGTAGCGTTGTGTATTGAAGGATGCATAATGCCAGACCTACGCGTGCTCTTCACATGGAGGTTGTTCCAGTACACGTGGAGACTGCAGGTATTCCATTTGGGATAATTCATAATCCCTTTCCTAAGCCTATTGTTTCCCAATGAAGTGAACTGTTGGTTCCTTTTACTTTAAACATAGACACAAGAGCACTTGCTTATTGTTCTGGTTTATTTTCAAAAGATGCTAACACACATCTTGCAAAGACTATAGAGGAAGATTTGCAAGAATTGGACAATAGAAATGCACATTTTCTTGTTCCAGGTACAGATCCTTGGCATCAAACAAGCTATGCAGATAAAATGTGCTTTGCTTCCTATGGACATTGTTATTTTGTTTCCTATGGGAAACCGAGGAAATGGCCAAGACCTCATGTGTATGCAGATCACTGTGACAGACCTCAATTTTGGACTGACGCTAAAACTGCAACACAAGGCTTGCCTCAGTGGTACCTAGCCATTGATGATTTTTCTGATCAATTGCGCTATGCTAAGCAGCAACGTTCTGGAGGAGAAGATCGAGAATACAGAGTCCCAGGGGGCCAATTGCCCTATACTGGAGCTATTTTTTGCACATCTTTTTTATATAATACCTCTTGGTGGGATGAATCAAATTTGTCTGTGGATGGCTCTTTAGAATTAAAGTCCATTTTGACTTCTTGTCTTGCAGATTCTTCTACTGGGGAACTCAAACCTAAGTGTTTAGCCTCTCAATGGCATGATGATGGTGCTAATGAGATGTTTATTGGTGTTACTGGAACTTCATTTTGTGACATACCTAGGTATCCTATTTTTCTCAATAGATCTGAGAGTATTGTATCTTGTAAAAGTACTTTTGTTAATCTTAGACAACAGCCTTCTGAATGTAGCGATAGTAAAATTCTTTCTGCTAAGGGTTTGCATTCATGGAATTGTGGCCCCTGTAGTATTAATGTTACTGCAAATCTCATGGGTAATTATACAGCCAAAGAGAGGGCAAGTCTGGGAAATAAGCGTTGGTTTAACTTGATACAAGGTCCATTATTTATCAATGCTACTCCATTCTTTGCTGATAATTATACCATTTATTCGCTGTATCAGAAATGTAAAACCTTATCTGAAAAATATTCTTTATTTTCAGTGCTTCAGGCATTAGAAGAATTTATTATGGTACCTCAGGAAAATGAAGATTATCCTTGTACACATTCTTGCATGAATGCTTCTCTATTACAGATGAACCCCAAAAGAGCAATCTGGGGCACAAATAAAACTCTTAATGACATTCATGTTTTAGCAACACCTGATGCTGCTTCAGAGACCTTCCCTTCTTCCACGTATAAATCTAGGAAGATTTTACAGGTAGAATCTTTGAATAATGCACAGATATTTAGAAAAACTAATTTCTTGCTGGCAAAATCTATGGAAAAGATTTCTAGATTACAGGATGCCAATAATATAAATTTAAGAAATGGAATTTATTTGGTCAAGGATGCTTTAACTCAAGTGGCCTTGATAGTCAAACATGATTTGGCAGTATTGTCTGATGAATTGATTATGGAAATTATTGTCACTCAGTTGCAAAAAATTATTTCTTCTTTAAGCAATGGGCACGTTCCCTGGACTATTGTCAATACTACTGAGATTCAGCAATCCTTGTCTTTAAGTGAGGAAAACATGCGAATCTTACAGCACACAGCACGTGCTTTGATTTTTAACATGAAACCACTACCAGATTCAGTTCTTACTGACCCTCTAAACATGTGGTACATTCCTACTACACGATGGAATATTCATTTTTTGATTCATTTGAAAATTCCTAGTATGATTTATTTGACTAATTGGAATGTTTTAAACATAGGTTTTTTACTAGCCACTGGAACTAATATGGCACATTCTCATATGAAGCTTCCATATGAATATGTCACCACAGATGTTTTTGGAAACATAACATACTTACATACTGACGAATGTCAGGATTTTGGATATTTGTTTTGCAAACAAATTACACATGTTTTTCCTTGTGGACTGGTTCCACCTAGTACCACTTCTTGTCCTATTAAGATTCAATCTAGCAATGCTTCATTTGTTTTTATTGATTCCCTTACAAATGGATCATATATAGTGCTTGCTGGAAAATCTGAATGCAATATTCCAGCTTTGCAACCCTCCATAGTGACCGTGAATGGCACAATCACTTGCTATGGTAAACAAATGTTCCCACCTCCTAATTTGGGATCAATGCATTCTCAGGTTACATTTTTTGTACCTCACTTTTCTTTGCAATTTCCACTATTAACTGGTATCATAGCTAAATTGCAAAGATCAGAAATTACTCTTTTTAATACACATGATGCAATTGAAGATATTTTGCAGGAAGTCAAGCAACTTCTATTAAGGATTGATATCCATGAAGGAGATTTTCCTTTGTGGCTCAATAGATTAGGTTCAGCTGTTTCTGAAGCTTGGCCTTCTCTAGCAAACAATGCTACCTCTGCTGTACATGTGATAACTTCTATTGGTTCTTCAATTTTAGGTTCGGATATTCAACTACTCAACTACCTCAAACCAATTTTACTTGTTATTGTGTTGATTGTTTTATTAATAATAATTATTAAGATGTTTAGATTCATCCGTGGGATGCGACAACATAAAGCGTCAGCCCCCAGGGAAGACTGATGTCCCTTCCAAGACCACTTGTAAAGAGAATCCAGTGCCTGTTGAGCCTGAGAGATGTTTTCCTGATGATTTGGAGGACTTTGATTTTATTCTTAATCTTCTTTATTATTGTTTGTATACCTTTTTAAACACATTCTCGCCAAAGAGAGGGTGTCATGTATTTCCTATTATAAGCATATATTTTTGGCTATCTGTGTTCATAATGTATTAACTTTGAGTTTTGATATGTTAACTTTTTGTTTCAATGTATTGGATTAGTGTTTTGAAGTATTGATTTCTAAAATCAACTTCTGTGATTAGCTTGGTTCAAGCTGAGGCCCCCCTAGATACATTCCAAGGAGTTTTTTCAAAACTCCCCAAATTAACTTTTGACTGTTGCCAAGGAAACAATCAAATGGCTAGGCCATAAAGAGGCCCTATCTCTGGTCAGCCTAGGTTTTCTCAGACTAGGTGTCTGTAATCTTATCTCTAAGTGTCTAAATGACAAATGGTACTATTCATAGAAGTATCTCCAGACTAAGAAGGAGGATTTGTTAGTTTTTCTAACTAACATATCTATTCAATTAATGATTGAAATAACTTTTAGTTCTGGTTATTCTCTCTCTAATCTGACAATTATCTTTGATAAAAATATAAGGTTTCTATTCAGTTTAAACCTTGAAGGAAGTCTAACACTGATTGGTTTCTTTAAGAGAGTCAATTAGAATCCAGTGTATCTCCTTACTGACTGACGTGTAGCTGATGTCAGCATGACACTGCTCAGGAAATGTGAGCCTTCTTGGCAAACTGCTTTTAAAGAGAGAGACAGCCTGACTTTCTTTAGACTGAAAATCCAAACACCACTGGATTTCTTTCTCATCATGGCAGACTAAGGGAAAAATTTGGGAAATATGTAATGTATGATTCTTGATATCTTTGAGCCAATGAATTGTGTATATGTTAAGCTTTTACAAGCTTTTTCTTAAAATAGAAGTGTTTTAAGATCATGTAACTTTGATTGGCTATCAATACCATTCTATGTAAGCTACTGATATTCTCTATTTATATTTAAGTAAACTATGCATATATTTTTATATCCTAAAAGTCTCATGTCTCCTTATTCATAAATATAGTGTCTTTTACAATACTTGCTTTGCTAGCCTGGCCTCAAAGTGAAGTGCAAACCCATTTTTACAATTTGGGAAAAAGTGCAGCCCAATCTAGTATGATTAGTTCAGCTAAGGCCACAAAGCTCACTTTCCCTTTGTAATTTATCGTACCTCGCAAGACGTGACATGGTGCTGCTTCTGCTGCTGCAATACTGCCTACTCACCTCTTTCCCTTTTTTCGACGTACACCACCACCACCTGTGGTGCTGTAATGTCTGCGAGTTGAGATACTAAATGGTGGTTTTTTTGAGGTGGGGGAAGCACCAACCCCTAGGTGGCATCAGGGAAAAGTATTGAGTGAGGTGGGGTTAGGATGGGGGGGCGGCAATTTTGGAATTAAGTCAGGGATGGAAGGGTTACGTGTTATTGATTTTGTAGAAGAAATGTGTATTTCGATATCATTTAGATCATTGTTGTATTATTGTAAAGTGTGTGGATGATAGGTCCACCCTTCCTGGTGAGAGCAGGGGGCAGGGGGGAGTTGATTGGTTCCTTCCCTGGTGGCAGCAAGGATGGAGCATATGGATGGGATGATATGGATAAATTGTGAAATATTGTAATTATGTTGATATACTGTTGTATTGAATTACATGAGGGAAGAAGAGGATGGGAGGGAGTAGTAGATTCACCCTTTCCTGATGGCAGCAGGAATGTGGTGAATGGGGAGGGAGGGAGGATGATGGGATAATTTATAATTTTTGCACTGTGATATTTTTTGTGTTGGTCCATATTGGACATTGCTATTGTTATTTATTGTGAATATTGTTGTATTTTTGTCTTCTGCTTTGGTTGTAAGCCGCCTCGAGTCACCTTGGTGAGAGAGCGCAGGGTACAAATTAAAAGTGAATTGAATTGAATAGAATAAATAAGACACGTGCAAATCCTGCCCTTCTTGGGGTGCTAGGGATGGCAATTAGAGACCCTGGATAGCATGTGTCTGGGTGGGTGCTTCGGCTTGTCCCTGATTGCTGGAAGAGCCCTCCCCCCCTCTCTCTGTGGCAGACCCAGAAATAAGACACCTGCTGATGCCCACTGTTTGTGCATGACTGCCCACCACCCACCCACCAGTGAGCTTGCTCTAAAGGATAATATTCTTCTTGTTATATGGAACAATAAACAAAAATAAATGTTACAAACCTGGAAGCAGTGGCACTCCCTGTGCCCTCTTCCTCCTCTGGCAAGGAGCCGACCTCCACCACCTCAGATGGTCCAGGCTGGGCCTCCTCCTTCTCCACCTCCACCTTCCTCATCTTTATTTTTCTTTTTTTTATTCTGAACTATACCAGCCAACCAACCAAACTAACCTCAACCAAACCAAACCACACAGCCACAACACACACACACACACACACAAGCTCGCAACACTTTTCACACAACCCAGACAGACACCACGAGAACACACACAATCGAAATACCATTTCCGGTTTCTGGTTTTTGGTGCAATCATGGGACCAAGCGATATCAATACCGATACAGATACCGAAAATAAAATCTTTGAAATTGGTATTGGTATTGATATTGACAATAACAAAAACAACATTGCACAGTCTTTGCCGGCCTATCTGAGTGCCCTGCCAGGCTGCAAAGCTCAGTCTGTCTGCCTCAGTCTGCCTGCCTTCTGCACATGTCTGCCCGCCTTGTGGGCAAAGCTCAAAGCCTGCCTCAGTCTGCCTGCCTTCTACACATGCCATGCTGTCTGTCTGCCCACCCTGTGGGCAAAGTTGATGTCCTGACCCAGCGTGTCTGCCTTCTGATCGTGCCATGGTGCCTGTCTGCCTGCCCTGTGGGCAAAGTTGAAGCCCTGCCACAGCCTGCCTGTCTCATGCCAAAGTGCATGTCTGCCTGCCCTGGCAACCCTGGGTGATGTGCCCCACTGACTTGGTAATCCTGCTGCTGCTGTCCGCTGGTCCATGGGTGCTCTGCCCCGGCCAATCCAAATGTGCCCAAGCAATCATGCTGCTGCCATCTGCTGCTGTATGGAAGTTCTTCCCTGGCAAATCCTACCATCCTGGCCCCTACCATCCATGGGTGCTGCGCACAGGCAAATCCTGCTGGTGCTGTCTGCTGTGCCACGGGTGCTGTGCCCTGGCAATCCAATGTCTGCTGCTGCTGCCAATGCCACCTCTGCTGTGCCATGGGATCTGCTACTGGCCAATCCAATGTCTCCTGTTGCTGCCAATGCCACCTCTGCTGTGCCATGGGTTCTGAGACCAGGCAATCCAATGTCTGCTACTGGGTGTCCACATGATTCACCACCTGGCAAGGCTTGACCAATTGGCATTAGAGCTTCTTGAGTTCTGTTGAGTATGAGCCAAGCCTGCAACGCCTGGCTGAGTGGGGGTTCTGCCAGTCACCAAGCCCTGACCAGGCCTCTTCTGCTGCTCCACCTATGCCAGTCAGCCTGCAAGCAATCACCTCTTGGCTATTTCCTCGCCTGCCTCAGTGATGATGCTGGATCCAAATATCTCTCTGTGTCCAAAAGGAGCATTGCTGGCTGTCCCTGGGCCATGCTGTAAGCAAATAAGGACCCTCCACGTGGAAGCTGTAATTCCAATTCATCCAGAAGCTGCCACTCCTGTCCCAGGACCCATCCTCAGGGTTCCGGGGCCATCATTCTGCTCGTGCGGGGCTGTCATTCCACCACATCAAAAAAATGCCAGCCACTCCAACCCCAGGACCCACCTTTAGGGTTCTTGTCCGTCATTCCGCTCACACAGAGCAGTCATTCCACGATACCAAGAAACATCCAGCCACCCCAGCCCCAGGACTAACCATCAGGGTTCTGGGACCTACGTTACAGGCACGGGGGAGAGGGGGCTGTCCATCCACTTCATCTAGAAGACAGCCACTGTAGTCCTAGGATGCACTGTCAGGATTCTGGGGCCATCATTCCGCTCACGGGGAGCTGTCATACCACCGCATCAAGTAACAGCCACTCCAGCCCCAGGACCCACCCTCAGGGTTCTGGGGCCTACATTACAGGCAGGGAAGAGGCCCGGCCAGGGCTTGGTGGCTGGCACGGCACCCATACGGGGACAGGCATTGCAGACTGGTATCCTACTCACCAGATCTCAACCAACTCTTCTGCAAATTGGTCAAGTAGCCTTGCCCGGTGGTGATTCACATGGCCAGTCAGCCAGCCAGACACCATCTGCCTTGATGGTGACTAAAAATGGAGAACCCAACCAGCATAGAGCGAGCAGAACTGGAGGCCTGCCAGCCTACAATAGCTGAGCAACCCAGGGTGCCAAGCCTTCCTGGTCTATGCTGCTTCTGGGTCTCTGATGGCTTGCTATGCCACCATGGGCACCCCTGGGGGCTATGCCACCATGGACACCCCTGCCTCACAGCAGGTCCAAATTCCACAGAACCGAATGACCGAACCTGAACTCAGTTCCCAAACTGAACAACCGAACCCGAACTCGGTTTTCAAACCGAACGACTGAACATCCGAACCCCATTCTGTTCGTACATCCCTACTATCTATACTGCTATTAAAACCTGGGTTATCCTGAAATTTCAATGATCCTTTGCAGAAACTTCAGCAGTACTAAGGCTTGTCTAATCTATACTACCCCCAAGGATCAGATGTCTTAAAGCATTAGCTTACAAGATTTATGCATGTCACCCATTTTGAGATTTCAATATAATCTTATGACCCTAGACAGCATCAAAGACGTGCAGATAGGGCTGAAATGGCAATCCACCGTGGTAGCTATTTCTGATGGAGCTCTTCTGCAATGAGCAGCACGGTGCGATAGATATGTTCATTCTGCTACTTTCAGTCTGCTACTTCCGCTGGCACTTTCCAACATGCGGTCATGGTGTGAAAGTAGCAGAACAATCTTTGCTCTGACACTTTCCGAGATTATAAAGACACTTTTTGATAATTCTGATAATTCCGATGTCACAAAGCAAAGGGCGTCGACTTAGCAGAATGTAGGTGGAAAAGCTTCAGAAAGTTGCAGGCAATTCCAAAATCGTGTAATGAAATATCGACGCAGAAAAAGGAGTTATCACTTCAGCCCTACATGCAAATACCAATCAGGAATGTGACCCTGTGTACAAATGTCATGATTTCACTTGTAGATGTGGCCTCCAGTTTAGGAACCTCTGTCTTAATGAGTCCCCAGCCCTGCGTCCTCTGCTCTAAGCCCCTTTTAATGGCCATTGGAGAAAAGAGGTGGTTAAGAAGCTGTCATATTGGTTTCATAGTCCTTACCTGAGTAATTTATAGTCTCAGGGTTAAGAAGCTGTCATATTGGTTTCATAGTCCTTACCTGAGTAATTTATAGTCTCAGAGCTGAAACGAATAACAATTTACTATTGAGAATATAATTCACATTCAGATATCCATCTGAATATTTGAACTGTATTCACGTCCTTAGCGAACATTCATTTTAAATATTTTGTTATTAGTTTGGGGGTTATTTGGGTTATCTAGATAGCTTGATTTTGGTTATTTTGCTTAGTCAGTTAAACATTTTTATTATCTTGTTTGCCAACTGAAATACAAAAATGAATAACCAAATAACAGAAATAGCCAAAAACTGATCAAAATGGCTGAAAACCCCTGAGAGCCCATAACAAATATTTTAAATGAATATTTGATTAATTTGATGTTTGACACAGTGTTCTATATATTCTTCATTGGACTCTAAATGGGGTATGAATTAATTAATTAATTAAGTAAGCAAATAACCCAAATTCACAAATTTGTCTTTTCATTTCACATATTCATTTCAGGTGTAGTCTCAGCGAATATTGGTGACAGAGGTGAACCTTCGAAAAATTCCAAACACTATAGTGGCTTACTATTGTACTATCCTACTGACATTATTCCAGTGGCAGGTTCTGATTAAAAAATGATAGCAAAATATGACCCTAGTTTGATCATTTGTTTACCCTCAAGAATATACATTGTGGGAAAGAGAGAATTCCCTGTTGTTTTCCATCTAGTATCTGTGAGCTTTCCTTGATTTCATTTCTCCATGACAACCTCATTTAACAGATATCCCCTGCCTTAGCAAAGTTGTATCATATTTTTTTACGCATGTAAATTCTGTTGACAGTGTCATAAACATAAATTGGCAGGCATACTGTCCCAAATCAATGCTTATTAAAATACACTAATGGAATAGAATAAATATGTTATTTTCAAATGCAAGCAGAAAATATACACACACATATGATATATTCTGGCACCCATTTATCTTAGTTACAATTAGTGACAGCTCAGGGGGTGAACTTTAGAAAGTCTGGAAGCTTAGTTTGTGAGAAAATTGGAAGTTTGTGTGGTTGTAGGTACCCACAATTAATCCAGAGGTTTTCTTCCCCAATCTTCTGTGTTCATCTCTTCTCACTCTCCCTTCCTCAGCAAACATGTAGAGATTAGGGATAGGCGAACAGAACGGAGTTCAGAAATTCAGTTCGGTTTGGTTCAGTTTGAAATTCGAGTTCGGAAATTCGGTTCAGTTCAGTTTGGTTTGAAATTCGAGTTCAGTTCGGAAGTTCAGTTCGGTCGACCGAACACACTGAGTTTGGTCGAATTCCGAACTTCCGAACCAAGTTCGGCCATTCAAAACCAGGTTTTTTGGTGTGTGTTGCCACTAGGGATGGGTGAACAGAACGGAGTTCAGAANCAGCCCCAGGACCCACCCTCAGGGTTCTGGGGCCTACATTACAGGCAGGGAAGAGGCCCGGCCAGGGCTTGGTGGCTGGCACGGCACCCATACGGGGACAGGCATTGCAGACTGGTATCCTACTCACCAGATCTCAACCAACTCTTCTGCAAATTGGTCAAGTAGCCTTGCCCGGTGGTGATTCACATGGCCAGTCAGCCAGCCAGACACCATCTGCCTTGATGGTGACTAAAAATGGAGAACCCAACCAGCATAGAGCGAGCAGAACTGGAGGCCTGCCAGCCTACAATAGCTGAGCAACCCAGGGTGCCAAGCCTTCCTGGTCTATGCTGCTTCTGGGTCTCTGATGGCTTGCTATGCCACCATGGGCACCCCTGGGGGCTATGCCACCATGGACACCCCTGCCTCACAGCAGGTCCAAATTCCACAGAACCGAATGACCGAACCTGAACTCAGTTCCCAAACTGAACAACCGAACCCGAACTCGGTTTTCAAACCGAACGACTGAACATCCGAACCCCATTCTGTTCGTACATCCCTACTATCTATACTGCTATTAAAACCTGGGTTATCCTGAAATTTCAATGATCCTTTGCAGAAACTTCAGCAGTACTAAGGCTTGTCTAATCTATACTACCCCCAAGGATCAGATGTCTTAAAGCATTAGCTTACAAGATTTATGCATGTCACCCATTTTGAGATTTCAATATAATCTTATGACCCTAGACAGCATCAAAGACGTGCAGATAGGGCTGAAATGGCAATCCACCGTGGTAGCTATTTCTGATGGAGCTCTTCTGCAATGAGCAGCACGGTGCGATAGATATGTTCATTCTGCTACTTTCAGTCTGCTACTTCCGCTGGCACTTTCCAACATGCGGTCATGGTGTGAAAGTAGCAGAACAATCTTTGCTCTGACACTTTCCGAGATTATAAAGACACTTTTTGATAATTCTGATAATTCCGATGTCACAAAGCAAAGGGCGTCGACTTAGCAGAATGTAGGTGGAAAAGCTTCAGAAAGTTGCAGGCAATTCCAAAATCGTGTAATGAAATATCGACGCAGAAAAAGGAGTTATCACTTCAGCCCTACATGCAAATACCAATCAGGAATGTGACCCTGTGTACAAATGTCATGATTTCACTTGTAGATGTGGCCTCCAGTTTAGGAACCTCTGTCTTAATGAGTCCCCAGCCCTGCGTCCTCTTCTCTAAGCCCCTTTTAATGGCCATTGGAGAAAAGAGGTGGTTAAGAAGCTGTCATATTGGTTTCATAGTCCTTACCTGAGTAATTTATAGTCTCAGGGTTAAGAAGCTGTCATATTGGTTTCATAGTCCTTACCTGAGTAATTTATAGTCTCAGAGCTGAAACGAATAACAATTTACTATTGAGAATATAATTCACATTCAGATATCCATCTGAATATTTGAACTGTATTCACGTCCTTAGCGAACATTCATTTTAAATATTTTGTTATTAGTTTGGGGGTTATTTGGGTTATCTAGATAGCTTGATTTTGGTTATTTTGCTTAGTCAGTTAAACATTTTTATTATCTTGTTTGCCAACTGAAATACAAAAATGAATAACCAAATAACAGAAATAGCCAAAAACTGATCAAAATGGCTGAAAACCCCTGAGAGCCCATAACAAATATTTTAAATGAATATTTGATTAATTTGATGTTTGACACAGTGTTCTATATATTCTTCATTGGACTCTAAATGGGGTATGAATTAATTAATTAATTAAGTAAGCAAATAACCCAAATTCACAAATTTGTCTTTTCATTTCACATATTCATTTCAGGTGTAGTCTCAGCGAATATTGGTGACAGAGGTGAACCTTCGAAAAATTCCAAACACTATAGTGGCTTACTATTGTACTATCCTACTGACATTATTCCAGTGGCAGGTTCTGATTAAAAAATGATAGCAAAATATGACCCTAGTTTGATCATTTGTTTACCCTCAAGAATATACATTGTGGGAAAGAGAGAATTCCCTGTTGTTTTCCATCTAGTATCTGTGAGCTTTCCTTGATTTCATTTCTCCATGACAACCTCATTTAACAGATATCCCCTGCCTTAGCAAAGTTGTATCATATTTTTTTACGCATGTAAATTCTGTTGACAGTGTCATAAACATAAATTGGCAGGCATACTGTCCCAAATCAATGCTTATTAAAATACACTAATGGAATAGAATAAATATGTTATTTTCAAATGCAAGCAGAAAATATACACACACATATGATATATTCTGGCACCCATTTATCTTAGTTACAATTAGTGACAGCTCAGGGGGTGAACTTTAGAAAGTCTGGAAGCTTAGTTTGTGAGAAAATTGGAAGTTTGTGTGGTTGTAGGTACCCACAATTAATCCAGAGGTTTTCTTCCCCAATCTTCTGTGTTCATCTCTTCTCACTCTCCCTTCCTCAGCAAACATGTAGAGATTAGGGATAGGCGAACAGAACGGAGTTCAGAAATTCAGTTCGGTTTGGTTCAGTTTGAAATTCGAGTTCGGAAATTCGGTTCAGTTCAGTTTGGTTTGAAATTCGAGTTCAGTTCGGAAGTTCAGTTCGGTCGACCGAACACACTGAGTTTGGTCGAATTCCGAACTTCCGAACCAAGTTCGGCCATTCAAAACCAGGTTTTTTGGTGTGTGTTGCCACTAGGGATGGGTGAACAGAACGGAGTTCAGAAATTTGGTTCAGTTTGAAATTTGAGTTCGGTTCAGAAGTTCAGTTCGGTCAATCGTACAGACTGAGTTCGGTCTGAACTCCGAACTTCCGAACCGCGTTCGCCCATCTCGAGTAGAGATCATCCTGTTGTAAGAGGCCTGGGATGTTTGGGAGGTGGATGGATGATGGTGTTGGGGGTCAGGGTTAGATTAGGATTAGGGCCCAAGGAAGGAGTCAGGAGATAAGGCTGGGAACAAGGGGCAGGATAAGCCTGGGAAAACCAGAGCAAGACCAGAGTGTGATGGGGGTTACAAAAGCAACAGTTGGCAAGACTGGGATCCAGTTACAAGAATCAGAAGCAAGATCCAGGAACATGGGAGGCACAGGAAAGGATCATTGGTCTGCCAAGTTTCCTGCTCCTATCAGTCAGGCTTATATTTGGTGGCCAATCAGGAAGCTAGGAACTGGGGCAACTGCTGGGGGTACATAGCTGGAAGTGCAGCCTGGCTCTGGCTAGACAAAGGGTATTTTCAAATGTGATGCCACAAATGCCATAGGTGGATACGTTTTACTCTGCATGGCCACCTGTGGTGTCATCAAGGATCAGGGCACTCCCCAAACTGTAGCAGGATTTAGTCCACTCTGTGATTAAATTGGGCTCCCTGCCAAGTCTAAGCCCTGCCACAGTCAGGGGAAGCCAAACCCGGAGTGGTGGTGGAGTGGGCTGTCACATGTGATGGCCCACTCTACCTAACCCCGGTTCATGATTGGAACTTTTCTGGGTGGGTGTGGCAGCCTCATAGTCCACTGCAACTGCCTGTCTGGGAGGAAGGCTGGCCATGCTCAGCAGTGGGAGGTGGGGGGCTTCACACTATCCCCCTCCCCCTTCCTGGACCACCAGCATGTCTGTTTGGTGGCTGGGCTGGATCCTGCCTGTTATGAGGTCCCTCATCCTAACCAGGATCAATGCATGGTGGCACATGACACTTAGGGATGGGCGAATGCGGTTCGGCAGTTCGGAGTTGGGATCGAATGCGGTTCAACAGTTCAGAGTTCGGCCTGAACTCGGCCTGTTCGGACGACTGAACTCAAACATGAACCCGAACGAGAACATACCGAACAAACCGAACACCATACGGAAAAATGGCCGAACAGTTCAGTCAGTTCGCATTGCGTTCGGATGAGTTCGGGTGGCAGAATAAGGTTCACTGGAAGGTCAAGCATGACAGGGAGGTGCCAGTCACTGAGGAGCAGNGTTTCATAGTCCTTACCTGAGTAATTTATAGTCTCAGGGTTAAGAAGCTGTCATATTGGTTTCATAGTCCTTACCTGAGTAATTTATAGTCTCAGAGCTGAAACGAATAACAATTTACTATTGAGAATATAATTCACATTCAGATATCCATCTGAATATTTGAACTGTATTCACGTCCTTAGCGAACATTCATTTTAAATATTTTGTTATTAGTTTGGGGGTTATTTGGGTTATCTAGATAGCTTGATTTTGGTTATTTTGCTTAGTCAGTTAAACATTTTTATTATCTTGTTTGCCAACTGAAATACAAAAATGAATAACCAAATAACAGAAATAGCCAAAAACTGATCAAAATGGCTGAAAACCCCTGAGAGCCCATAACAAATATTTTAAATGAATATTTGATTAATTTGATGTTTGACACAGTGTTCTATATATTCTTCATTGGACTCTAAATGGGGTATGAATTAATTAATTAATTAAGTAAGCAAATAACCCAAATTCACAAATTTGTCTTTTCATTTCACATATTCATTTCAGGTGTAGTCTCAGCGAATATTGGTGACAGAGGTGAACCTTCGAAAAATTCCAAACACTATAGTGGCTTACTATTGTACTATCCTACTGACATTATTCCAGTGGCAGGTTCTGATTAAAAAATGATAGCAAAATATGACCCTAGTTTGATCATTTGTTTACCCTCAAGAATATACATTGTGGGAAAGAGAGAATTCCCTGTTGTTTTCCATCTAGTATCTGTGAGCTTTCCTTGATTTCATTTCTCCATGACAACCTCATTTAACAGATATCCCCTGCCTTAGCAAAGTTGTATCATATTTTTTTACGCATGTAAATTCTGTTGACAGTGTCATAAACATAAATTGGCAGGCATACTGTCCCAAATCAATGCTTATTAAAATACACTAATGGAATAGAATAAATATGTTATTTTCAAATGCAAGCAGAAAATATACACACACATATGATATATTCTGGCACCCATTTATCTTAGTTACAATTAGTGACAGCTCAGGGGGTGAACTTTAGAAAGTCTGGAAGCTTAGTTTGTGAGAAAATTGGAAGTTTGTGTGGTTGTAGGTACCCACAATTAATCCAGAGGTTTTCTTCCCCAATCTTCTGTGTTCATCTCTTCTCACTCTCCCTTCCTCAGCAAACATGTAGAGATTAGGGATAGGCGAACAGAACGGAGTTCAGAAATTCAGTTCGGTTTGGTTCAGTTTGAAATTCGAGTTCGGAAATTCGGTTCAGTTCAGTTTGGTTTGAAATTCGAGTTCAGTTCGGAAGTTCAGTTCGGTCGACCGAACACACTGAGTTTGGTCGAATTCCGAACTTCCGAACCAAGTTCGGCCATTCAAAACCAGGTTTTTTGGTGTGTGTTGCCACTAGGGATGGGTGAACAGAACGGAGTTCAGAAATTTGGTTCAGTTTGAAATTTGAGTTCGGTTCAGAAGTTCAGTTCGGTCAATCGTACAGACTGAGTTCGGTCTGAACTCCGAACTTCCGAACCGCGTTCGCCCATCTCGAGTAGAGATCATCCTGTTGTAAGAGGCCTGGGATGTTTGGGAGGTGGATGGATGATGGTGTTGTGGGTCAGGGTTAGATTAGGATTAGGGCCCAAGGAAGGAGTCAGGAGATAAGGCTGGGAACAAGGGGCAGGATAAGCCTGGGAAAACCAGAGCAAGACCAGAGTGTGATGGGGGTTACAAAAGCAACAGTTGGCAAGACTGGGATCCAGTTACAAGAATCAGAAGCAAGATCCAGGAACATGGGAGGCACAGGAAAGGATCATTGGTCTGCCAAGTTTCCTGCTCCTATCAGTCAGGCTTATATTTGGTGGCCAATCAGGAAGCTAGGAACTGGGGCAACTGCTGGGGGTACATAGCTGGAAGTGCAGCCTGGCTCTGGCTAGACAAAGGGTATTTTCAAATGTGATGCCACAAATGCCATAGGTGGATACGTTTTACTCTGCATGGCCACCTGTGGTGTCATCAAGGATCAGGGCACTCCCCAAACTGTAGCAGGATTTAGTCCACTCTGTGATTAAATTGGGCTCCCTGCCAAGTCTAAGCCCTGCCACAGTCAGGGGAAGCCAAACCCGGAGTGGTGGTGGAGTGGGCTGTCACATGTGATGGCCCACTCTACCTAACCCCGGTTCATGATTGGAACTTTTCTGGGTGGGTGTGGCAGCCTCATAGTCCACTGCAACTGCCTGTCTGGGAGGAAGGCTGGCCATGCTCAGCAGTGGGAGGTGGGGGGCTTCACACTATCCCCCTCCCCCTTCCTGGACCACCAGCATGTCTGTTTGGTGGCTGGGCTGGATCCTGCCTGTTATGAGGTCCCTCATCCTAGCCAGGATCAATGCATGGTGGCACATGACACTTAGGGATGGGCGAATGCGGTTCGGCAGTTCGGAGTTGGGATCGAATGCGGTTCAACAGTTCAGAGTTCGGCCTGAACTCGGCCTGTTCGGACGACTGAACTCAAACATGAACCCGAACGAGAACATACCGAACAAACCGAACACCATACGGAAAAATGGCCGAACAGTTCAGTCAGTTCGCATTGCGTTCGGATGAGTTCGGGTGGCAGAATAAGGTTCACTGGAAGGTCAAGCATGACAGGGAGGTGCCAGTCACTGAGGAGCAGACTTCCAGGCACCAGGGGTGGAGAGGCTTGCAAGAAACGAAACTAATTATCTGCCTCTCCCCTTCTCAACACCTTCTGAGCTAGTCACTGTTCCTGAACAGCAGGCGTTGAGTGGGATTTTTAGATTGCTTTAAGTTTCATTTCACATTTGTAATGAAATGAAACTTAAACCATAAACTGAAACTTTGTGTTATGCACTGTACAGACTCATTGAGTATGTAATGTATGTATTTCACTACAGACTCCTCTTCTGTTTGTC
>QEPC01003269.1:232624-244539 GCA_003113815.1 Sphenodon punctatus
ATATATATATATATATATATATATATATATATATGTATATATATATATCCAAACCCCATATAAAAACAAAAAAACAAATAAAAAGCAAAAGAAAACCATATAAAACCCAATAAAAAACAAAAAAAAAACATATACAAAACAAAAAAACACCCATAACAACACTTCCTGAACGACCGAACCGAACAGCCGAACCCAAACTCAGTGAACTAGCCGAACGGACGAACCGAACGGATGAACCGAACGCAGCCGAACCGAACGGCCGAACCCGAACCGCGCTCTGTTTGCCCATCCCTAATGACACTGTCATGTATGAAAACATCCAATGACACCTTCACTGGAAATGCTAGACTAGAGGCACACAGGAGGGCTGGCCACTACTCCAGAACATCTGGGGGCATGGAGTTGAGGGTAGGTGCTGGCACATGTCTTCTCTATAATCCTCTATCCTTCTCCCTTATTCAATCACAACCCCCAACTTATCTGATCTACCTCTTCCACATACAGTCAGCAAATTACTGTCTTCACCAGGAACCAGATTATGCCTTCAATCTCTGACATTCTATTTTCTGTCCTTCTTCCTCAGATTTCCATGGGCTGCTCCCTCTATTCCTACAACCTGGTGCTACATTCTTGTTTGTCATCGTAAAATTTATAATTTAAGACTTAAATAGTCCTGTCAGACTGTAATTTCCAAATTCTGTTCCCTCTATTTCTTCTTTGATTCTTTTCCTTCTGTGTGTTGCTACATTCCCATTTTTCTTCTTGAATAGTCTTTTCAGCCTGTTGGTCCAATAGCACTTGGACAAGATCTCTGCTTTTCTATCATGTTCCTCCAATATGTCATTTGATATCATTCAAGATATTTTCTGCTCCGGGTAAGACTATCTCACTATATGAACAAAGAATCTTAGTTTCTTTTTTAGAATCTCTTTCCATACAGACAGATAATGGGGTGGATAACTGAAAACTTCAGCTAAACCTTGCACTTCCAGATAAAACCATGAAACTTTCCATAGATTCTCTCTCTCTATACGAGATCATCTTTGGAGGTAGGGTCCAACCTGTCCACCATCTTGATTTGAAGATGGAGCTCCTCAAGACTTGAAATTGTCAAAATTAAGCCTATAGCAGGCTATATAAATGGCAAATATGTTGTACTTGGGCTTATGCGTAATAACAAAATTGTAGGATACATAACTTTATCAAATGCTAATGAGAGAAAATCATTCATATGAGATCAAACATGGAGGTCTTAGCTGTTATTGATGTTTTCATGGTTATCACATTTGCACCTCTGGAAATGCAGTTTTACAGTTGCAATGGTTGGTATTAGGGCTGTACTGAATAGTAGTTCCAAGTAGTTGGGTCAAATACTGAAGTTCTGAATAATCGGCCTGAGTACTTGGCGGCCCTTTGGCATTTTTTCTGAAGTTTTGGAATTCAGACTCGGAATTTCGGATATCAGAAAACTTTGGAAAGTTTGGAAAGTTGTTTCAAAGTTCTTGAACCCACATCCAAAGCACTACCCAGAAAAACACTACCCAGAAAAGCAGGGTAGCGAGAGTAGGACAATTGGTCCAGAAGACAGCCCCACAAAAGTGCAACTGCTTGCAGAATTATTTTTTTTTAAAAACAACGGTAGTGTACACACAGTATGGCCCACCATCAGCAGTGAGTGCACCCACATTAATCATTATGCCAATCAATCAGTGCACAAAAATGCAGGCTAGCAAGGAACATTAGTTCAAGAAGAAAATAACAACCCTGCAAAACAGTCCACAACTGCATGGAAAATTAAATCTCACCAAAATCCAGCAAGCCCATGCCCCAACAGTCACAAAATTAAGAAACTAGACATTCACCCCCCACCTCCTGCCCATGGGCACCCTCTTGGAATGGCATTGGTACTGTGGCACTGGTAACTTGAACAAACCAGGCAAGGGGAAGTGAAGCCAGGCAGAAAGATCCCTCTGGCCTTATGATGCCAAGTGCCAACCAAGAAGCAGGCAGCACTAGAAGCAATGTGGCACCCAAGTTTTTTTTTTTAATTAAAAAGAACCTGCATGGCATGGTAAAAGTAAATGTAACCCCCATCCCCCAGCATTGGCCCTATGGAAAGGCCAGGTACCCCTCCCCCCAGCTGATTACTTACAGATCCAGCAGTACTGTAGCACACAGCCAAATTCACCAAAGAGAATGGACAAAATGGCTGCAGCCACTTTTATTTTGCCCTGCCAGCCATCAAAAGTTTGTCATCTGGCTTGGCCAGCCAATCAAAAGGTTGTCATCTGGCTTATCATCACTCAACTGTCCCCTCCCATATCTCCCTCCTACCAAATATGGCACCAAGTTTCATTTCCAGAAGAAGGGAAGCTCAACTGTCCACCAGTCCCCCATGCATGTAGTGGTTTCTGAAGTTTTCCGAATAGTGGCCTTGGTCCTCGGAACTTCAGAATTTGGGCTTTCCGAAGCGAATAACTTAATATTCACCAAATTCTGACGTTTTTCAAAGATTTTGTTTCAGCCCTAATTGGTATTGCAGGTTTTGCAGAACCAGTGATTAGGGCTGAGACAAAGCAGGTGTTTCCTTTCAAAGGGAAATACTGACCTTTCAGGAGTGCTTGTGGGTGTCTGTCAGTACTTGATCAGTTTCTCATGATTCAATGCTTCTGCCATTTCCCTGATCATTTTCCTCATTTTCTGGGACTTTTTCATCACTTTTGTCACTGTCTTGAACTTTTTCGTCACTTTTTTAACTTTCTGAGACGTTTTGTCATTCTCCAGGACTTTTGGGCACTTACTTTCTGGGAGTTTCTGTTACTTTTCGTCACTTTCTGAGGCTTTTCATAACTTTCTAGGACTTTTTTTTTGTCACTTTCCAGGAATTTTACAACAGTTTTAAAGCAGATTTACAGCACTTTTATGGCAATTTCCAGCTCTTCCCTAGTGCTTAGCTTGCAGATTTTTGTCTCCACAGCCCGCAGGGATGCACACAGGGTAAACACAGGGCTTGGGACCAGCCTATGGGAGCCCCATTCAACTTACGAAAAATAACAGAAAATGGCTAAAACAATGGGAAAGCCAGTAAGTTTCTGAATTTAATGAATCTCGGTGAATGCCCTGCTTCCAAAGGAAGCAGTACCTGTTAATATTTTTCATTTCTGTTCTAAGTGAAGTAGTTCACTATGGAGCAGTGCTGTTTCTGGTTGGGTAGTTCATACGGGGTCCACTGAAGGTCATTATTTCCCCAGCGCTGTCTTGCAGGACTCAGTAAATCTGTTTTTTGTTTTGTTTTGCTTTTATCACAGACTGTCCCTAGTAATATCCCTCATGATAAGTAGACTGTAATGCATTCTGCTCTAAAGTGACCTTGGTTTGTGGAATTAATTTAACTGAACATCCTTTCTTGGTAAACAGTTGCTTTCAGCATTCTTTTACTGTTGTATTTGAAGATGTCTTGTCATAAAGCAGTATGACAAACAGTTCTAGTATGCTCATGGAGCTGTTTCTATTTTTTTGGTTTATCAGACAATACCTGGAATGTCTGTGAATTCAGGGAACATGCTGAATATTTCCCAAGCTGACTCTTCCCATGGCCCCTAAATGATGAAGTTGTATCACATCCCGTGAATATGTAGAAAAATGACAGGGCCAGTGCCTTTCCCCTACCAAGTGAATTATGTATCTGGTGAACAGGGATATAATGAAAATGTTTGCCTTCACCAAAAGCAATCCACAATTCTTGTATCTCCAATGTTTAATAAAATAACACAGTGAGGACAATGACATCTGTGTCTGTTTTTCATATTATAATTAATTTATGACACTTGTGCTAGCAATGGCATACTTCACGTGTAGCAACATCCTGGTATCTGTTTCCTCATGGTGACATGGCTCTAAATACTGATGTTGACACATGGTTAGGTGGTAAATACTTCCGTGTTGTGCTGGTGTGGTGTGCTGATAGTTTTTGACTAGTTGAACAGTTCCTTCTTGTTTTCATTGACTGACAAGAAACTTTTGCAGATCCTTGGAATTGGTGTGTTTTCATTTACTCCATGTCTTATCCCACTCCCATGAGAAATCTGAGTTTCTGACTTTAGGCTGTCAGTTTGGTAGCCATTGAAAATTATGTTAATTCTCTTGACATTTTCCCATTCTCAAAGAAGGAGTTTGAGACTTCTCAACTATTCCATCAACCATTCCAGATTTCCGAATATTTCATCCCTTGGCTGATGCGATACAATCAAATATTTACAGAAACTTCTAATCATATTGTTTTTGAATAATTTACTTTTTTAAAAGGATATTTTAATACAATTTAAATAGATTAATGTCAGAATGCTGCCCCTGACAATACCATATATAAATGCAATTATAAAACCCAATTACACAACATTAAATATTAAATCACACATTCCAAAATACTTGAGACACCATGTTGATTAGCATTTACAATTCAGAGTAAACCAAAATGTAACATATTTGTAGGGCTGTACCAAATAATACTTCTGAGTACTCGGGCCAAATACCAAAGTTCCAAGTAATCAGCCTAGGACTCAGTGGCCCTTTGGCTCAGTTTCTGAAGTTAAGGAATTCAAACTTGGAGTTCTGGACCTAAGAAAACTTCAGAAACTTCAGAACTATTCAGTGCCAGGTCGGCGCATTAGCAAGTGTTGCCATGTTCAGCAGCTGCAGCTGTTTAACTGCCTAGCCAATCAGGATGCACAAAAACATATGCAGAAATAAAAAACAACAACAGTAGTGTACCCACAGCATGGCCCACCATCAGCAGTGAGTGCACCCACTTTATGCATTATGCCAATCAATCAGTGCACAAAAATGCAGGCTAGCAAGGGACATTCACTCAAGGAGAATACAGCAACCCTGAAAAGCAGTCTGCAACTACATGGAGAAATATAAATCCCACCAAAACCTAGCAATCCCAGGCCCCAGCAGTCACAAAATTACAAAACCAAACATTCACACACATACTCAGGGGCACCCTCTTGACGTGGCATTGGTACTGTGGCACTGGTAATTTGAAAGGACCAGGAAAATGGAAGTGGAGCTTGGCAGAGAGATCCAAGTATGGTTTCATGGTGTCAAGCAGCTGGAAGAACAGTAGAAGTTACACATTACAATTAGGCTCTAATGTCTAGGCATGCCACTGCCTAGACAATACACACAATCCCTCAAAACACTCTGCAACTGCATGGATAAATAAAATGCCACCAATAGGCAGCAAGCCCAGCATTAACAAAATTAAGTAACCAGACAGTCAAACACACACACTGGGGCACCTCTATCCTTGGCATGGCATTGGTACTGTGGCACTGGTAACTTGAACAGACCAGGAAAATGGAAGTGGAGCCAGGCAGAGAGATTCCATTCTGGCCACATGGTGCCAAGCAGCTGGCAGAACAGTTACACTTTACAATTAGACTCTGTTGTGCCATGCTACAGTCTAGACAATACACACAACCCGGCAAAACACTATGCAACTGTATGGAGAAATAAAATCCCAAGAAAAGTCAGCAAGCCCAGCATTTTTTTTTTTCATTTCAATTTCCATTTATATCCTGCACTCTCCTGCAAAAGTGGCTTGAAGAGGCTAACAACAATCAAAATTAAACACCATAGGACCACAATAGACCAATACAAACCCATTTCCAAACCCAACTATTAAGTATTGCATAATTAATCATAACAAAATTTAACATACCATTACCATATATCATTATAATATCCTCCCCCGCCCATTATAACATCCCCCAAACCAACATCTACCTTCCCCAATCCCCAACTCTCCCTGCTGCCACCAGGGGAAAGGGGGGAGGAGGGGAGGGAACCTTCCTATCGCCCAGACATCCTGCTCTCACCAGGAGACAAGGCCCTTCAATACCACAAATCATCAACCCATGTCATTAAATTTTAATACAATACATAGCCTAATACAAAATTTCAACACATTTCAAAATATCTCCACTATCAATTTAAGCAAACAAGACAAATACGGCAAAAAAACTACTCTCCCCAATTCCTCACATATTTACTATTTTTTTTTCTTCATTTACTAACCTTCAGCATCATTCCTATCCCCTACTCCTTACCACCAAGGGGGAAGGGCCATCCTCCTTTCCTCCTGCTCTCACCAGGAGAATACGTTCATCTCCACCATAACTTCCCTTCCCACCAAAACCTCACAATGTTAGCCTCCCTCCCCAGTCCCAGCTGATGGGCCCAACCAAAGGGCACGTCCCTTTGACTGTGCCCCTTTGGCATGTGCTACTGGCACGGCCACTGGCATGGCCACCAGCCGCCCCCTGATCTTGTAGGGGCGGCTGAGAAGCCAGCTGTCCCCAACCCCCTGCTGACAACAGGATTGGCTTCAGCTGCTTCATTTCACCCTGACCTCCATATGTATCACCAGTACATCGCCGTTCTTCAGGTTCTAGGGGAAGGCATACCAACAGTTTCTTCCCATGGGTCTCATGGGCAGGGGGGATGATAACATCTGCCCCCAGAAGCTATGCTTCCAGGCACCAGGAGGGGCCAATCATTATAATCTATCTCCTCCACCTCCGGAGGGGATCAAATCCACTAGGCATCCTCATCCCAGCTCTCAAGGGGAGGGGGGGTATCACAGTTCACAGCTTGCCCCCTTCCCAGCATATCCCCTCTGGCTCCAACTCTCTCTCCAACACCAACACTGGCACAGGTCATGAAATGAAGTAGCCAGACATTCACACAGACACGCTCCAGCCCCCGGGAATTCTCTAATCTTGCCTTGGCATTGGTACATTGGCACTGGTAACTTGAACAGACCAGGCAAGGGAAGTGGGGCCAGGAAGAGAGATCCCTCTGGCCTCACAGCGCCACATGCCAACCAAGCAGCAGGCAGAACTAGAAGCAATGTCACACCCAGTTATTTTTTTTAGAAGAAACTGCATGGCATGGTAAGGGTAAACATAACCCACGAACCCTAGCATTGGCCCTATGACCAGGCCAGGCCAAGCCAGGCCATTTTAAATTTTATTTTATTTATTTAAAACTTATATCCCATCCCTCCTGCTCAAAGGCAGCTCGGGGTAGTGAACAACACACACACACACACACACACACACACATTCACAAAATTCAACAATAAAACATTTTAAAATAAATCTACAAATTTTAAAACAAATCATAAACACTCACCCTCCCTCCCAAACCTCACCTCCCCCCTCGCCAAATGAAAGGAGGGTGGGGACAACCAAGCCTCCTCTGGGAGTGAATTTCTCAGCACAGGAGCAGCCACCAAAAATATCTCACATCAGTGGACACCCCTCTCACCTGGGGAACCTCCAAAAAGGCCCCCACGGATGATCTCAGGGGTCGCTCAGGCACATCGGGAGTGAGGCGATCCTGCAGATAGGCAGGGCCCAGGCCATTCATCCCTCCTCCACCCCAGACAATAACTTACAGATGCAGTACTGTAGCACACAGCTAAATTCACCAAAAAGAATGGGAAAATGTCTGCAGCCACTTTTATTTTATTTAATTAATTAATTAATTAATTTAACTATTTCTAGCCCGCTCGCTCCAGCTAGGGATGGGCGAACGCGGTTCGGATGTTCGGACCGAACTCGGTCTGTTTGGATATCCGAACCGAATGTCGGAACCGAACTCTTGAATGACAGAACAGTTCAGTTGTGTTCGGATGAGTTTGGGGGCAGGAAAAACATATTTTCAAGGGGGGGGAAATAAGTTTTGGTTTTGGTTTCGGCCAAGTTTTGGTTTCGGATTCATTTCAGTTTCGATAGTGCTATTTTTGACCGTTCGGCTGAACCGAACCATCGAACCCAAACTTGGGTTTTGAACTGAACGACCAAACATACGAACATCTGAACCGCATTCTGATTGCCCATCCCTAGCTCCAGCCTTGCGGCAGCTCATACCAGCTTACAAAACATTTTAAAACAATTAAAACTACAAGAAGGGGTTACTAAAACAATAAATACAGCAAAAAGAGGTAAAACCACTGGCAAAACCCCCCAACAACCGACCCCCACCCTCATTTCCCCCCTCCCCCAAAGGTTTTGACTGGCTGGCATTTTGCCCTGCCAGCCAATCAAAAGCTTGCTCTCTGACTTGGCCAGCCAATCAAAACTTGCCATCTGGGTTACCATCACTGGGTTTCCATCCCATACCCCCCTCCTACCAAATATGGTACTAAGTTTCATTTCCAGAAGAAGCTCAACTGTCCACCAGCCCCCCACATATGCAGCAGCAGTTGAAGTTTCTGAAGTTTTCCGAAGTTTTCTGAAGAACGAGCTTGGTCCTCAGAACTTTGGACTTTGGCATGTCGGAACCAAATGCCCTAATCTTCATTGAATTACGAAGCTTTCTGAAGGCCAAGTTACATCCCTACATATTTGCCATTTATATTGCCTGATATAGGCTTAATTTTAACTATCTCAAGTTTTGGGGGGTGCCATCTGGAAATCAAGGAGGTGAACAGTTATCCAAAACTTGGTAAAATAGTGAGTCTATCCTCCGTTTAAATTTGAAACAAGCTCAAACACAGCATATTTTCCATTAATATTGCCTGCTATTGGCTTAATTTAGACAATTTCAAATCTTAACTAATGCTATCTTAAAATTAAGATGGTGGAAAGTTACGTCCTCCTACCTCAGAAAATGATGTCATAGAGAGAGAGAGAGCATTTATGGAAAGTTTCATGCAATTATCCAGAAGTGCAAGGTTATAGTTCCGTCTGCCTCATTAAGATGACAAGTTGTTTTCCCCAAAAAATCCATTCATTGGATTTCTTTGCTTATGAGGAAACATGAAGCTATGATAACACTACCATTCCCATTCCCATAGGGAACATAGTCTGTTGAGAGAAATGGCAGCATGTAACTGCACTATTTTGTAAATGTTAGGCAGCTATAGAAGTGTGTAAATTTAAACTGAGTGCTGTATGGAAGAAAGTGAGGACAAAGATCCAGTGTTTGGTGCATGATTATTTTGCTTCTAAAGCTTGTCATGAGCTGGGACACAACTAGGCCTCTTCCAAGAGCAAGGGGTAGGAAAAGTCCACTCCCTGTCCCCTGCAATTCCCTCAATCCCACCAATAGCTTAGCTCAGCTCCTGATGCTTTTCTAGAGGGACGTGAGTGGTTTCTGTGTACAACCCCTTCGTAAAAAAATTATTTAATTCTTCCCCAAGGGATGTCCCCAAGACAAATTGTGAAGGGTTCTCCTATGGTAAAAACAGTAGTGAGTTTGTTTTTGAGAACATTAACCTCTGAGCCAATTCAGTTTTTTGTTGTTTTTTTAAATGGAAGCTATTCATTAATACTTCCATCTTGATAGAACTATCTGTATCATCCGTGAAATCAAGATACACCAATTTGTCATCATTAGTCCAATGCCCACGTCATGACCCAGGCAATAGTTCTTTCTAACAACAATGGAGACACGATGCTCCACTGCATCATACCTAATTTGATAACTGCATACTAAGGTCAATACAGGGATAACTGTGCAGTTGACTGTGCAGTTGACAATCCACAGTCATTTTCATGAGAGCCATTAAAAAGACTTAGGTAACAAGCTTTTGCATAACTAAGCCAACTAGAGCCAATTAAAAAGCACAGGAGCTGGTAAAAGTATGAAGGGCAGATTCCAATGTCACTTACACAAACAGCTATTTTTCCGTTTTCAGAAATTATTAGGCAGGGTCCCAGTGAGCTCTCCACATGAACCACCACTGTTTTTAATAACCTGTGTAAATACGGCAGAAGGACAAAAAAATAACTAGCTGTGATCCAAAGATCAGGGAACAAGTGAAATCGACCTGAAGGGGGCTCTTTTTCCCCCCCTGACCTTCACTATTGCGCTAAAGTAGGGAAAATAATTGTTGACTCAAACTTAGTCAATTAGAACAGTGTGAAGGCCCATAACAAAGATGAAAATTTTGCCTAACTATTTGTTGGAAGTATTATTGGAAAACGTAGACCATGTAGACATGAACACTTAACTGTAGCAAAGTTGTTTATCCGTTTCTGTTCATGGAAATTCACAGTTCTGCAGTGCTTTTCAGGTCACTACGGAGTTAATAACTTCTTTTCTTGGGAGTTGTAGCTCCGCCCCAAATTAAGTATGAAACTGTTGCATATGCTTGCCCTCAAATAAGGTTTGCATTAACATAGAATTCCATAAGTTCACTCCAATGAAATACAGATAAAAGCCACCCATACTGTTGAAAGGAAAATGAATTATTACTGGCTAGTAGAGCTGAAATGGGTACTAAATTACTACCCATGGGTAATACCTGCATTTTCGGATACCACACCAGGCACCGGACAGGTTATCCCAAAAATTTGGTACTTCTGGAACTGGTTTTTGAATTTACCAATTCCCAATCAGTATATCAGTATACCAATCAGTATAACAAGTTGGAAAACCAAAAAATTGGCATGAATTTTGTTTTAAAAATTGATGAAGTAGTTTCCTGGGACTGGAAGTTGATTTTCTGGAACAGAAAAGTTCATTTTCTGGGATGGCAAACCCATAAATAAGTATTTTAAGGGTAAAAAATGAGGGTGGGGGATCTAAAACATTGGAACTGGAAGTTTTTTTCCAGGACCAGAAATTGCTGAAACATTATTGGAACTTGATTGAAACCTGATAAATCAATGTTGAGTCAGTATATCAATAAAAATGTTGAAAATTCAGTACCAGAAATTTACATTTTGGAACCAGAAGTCAATGTTTCCGAACTTTCGTCATTACTGGGTTGAATCAGGTACTGAAAATTCGATGGGTTACCTGATTTTTAGATGCAGAGAAACACAACCAAAATGATCAAAGGTATGGAATGGCTTCCATGCAAGAAGAGACTCAATTTTTAGGTCTCTTCAGTTTGGAGAAGAGACCACTAAGAGGGGATATGACAGAAGCTTACAAAATCATGAGTTGTGTGGAACAAATAAATATGGAACTGTTGTTATTCTCCCTAATAATACTAGAACTAGGGACACTATACAAATTAGATGCAGCAGATTTAAAACTAAAAAAAGTACTTTTTCATTCAATGTATAACTGACTCGTACAATTGACTTTTTGACAGATGATATTGTTAGGGCCATTAGTTTAGCTGGGCTTTTAAAAAGAACTGGGTAATTTTTTAGAGGATAAGTTCATAAATGGTCATTAGTTGGGTTAGCTGGAGAATGCAACCTCTCACTGTTGGGATCTGGGAGTAAATAGCAAGGAATGGCTCACTCTTTTATTTACTGTTGTGTACTTCTCTGAACTAATCAAAGCTGGCCACTCTTGGAAACAGAATTCTGGGCTGGATGGACCATTGACCTGACCCAGTATGGCACGTCTTATGTTTTTATGCACTTAGTCTGTGTTATTAGAAAGAACTTCCATTGGGAAAATGTAGGCATGGGCGAACAGATCGCGGTTCGTGTTCGGCTGTTCGGTTCGGCCGCGATCGGTTCGTGTGTTCGCGTTCGGTCGTTCGGTTCGGCCGCGTTCGGCTCGTGTGTTCGTGTTCGGTCGTACCTCGCGTTCGTGTTCGCCCGTTCGGTTCGGTCATTCGTGTCTCGGCCGTTCATGTTCGGTTGTTCGGGCAGGTCATACGTTCGTGTTCGGCCGTTCGGTTCGTTCGCCATCGGGTTGTGCGTTCGTGTTCGGTCGTTCGGTGTTCGGGTGGTTCGTGCGTTCGCGTTCGGCCGTTCGGCCGTTCGGCCGGAAATGTCGCGGGAAGCCGTAAAATCGGCGTCGCGCCGGAAATTCGTGTGCGTGTGCGTGAGTGAGGCGAGAGGGTGTGTGTTTGTTTCGGTGGCTGCTTGTGTAGTGTGTTTTGGTGATTGTTTTGGCTGTGCTGTGTGTTTGGGTGGGTTGGTGTGTGTTGT
>QEPC01003269.1:250767-263601 GCA_003113815.1 Sphenodon punctatus
CCACCCCTGGTGCCTGGAAGTCTGCTCCTAGCTGAGTCAAATGACTTCCCCCTCCCTGCTACATTTGGCCTTCCAGTGACCTGACAGAAGACCATGTTTTAGCCACCCGAACACAACCGAACGCGATTCGAATTGAACGAACTGTTCGGCCATTTTGTAGTTCGGTGTTCGGTTCCGTTCGGTGTGTTCGGCCATTTCGTAGTTCGGTGTTCGGTTCGGTGTGTTCGGCGTTCGGTGTTCGGTCCGTTCGGTGCGTTCGTGTTCGTGTTCGTGTTCGGTTGTCCGAACAGGCCGAGTTCGGGCCGAACACCGAACTACCGAACCGTGTTCGCCCATCCCTAGGAAAATGTAGGTCTCATTTTGAACCAACAAAATTTTATTTGAGATTAACTAAAAGGTGGAGATATTCACAGGCAAAATGTGTGGATCCAGTTAAGGTTCCCAATACACATTGGGTGTTTTCAGATGTTACGAGATCACAGTCAACCACAGTGAACCACACACAACTCCGCGGTGGGGACAAAGGGCCCTGAACGTCTTTTCGGTGGCCACCAGATGTTCATTACGGACAATCCCCAGCAGGGGACAAAATTAACCACTCTTCCGGAGGTCCAGTCCGGACCATCTCCGCGTGATTTCAGACATTACGAGATCACAGTCAACCACAGTGATCCACACACAACTCCGCGGCGGGGCCAAAGGGCCCTGAACGTCTGTGCAGTGGCCACCAGATGTTCACCAGTCAATCCCCAGCAGGGGACAAAATCAACCCCCCTTCCAGAGGTTTGGCCCGGACCATCTCCGAAAGCGTGGTCAAAGTGATTCCCACCTGGAAACAACAAAAGGTAACATCTGAACAAAAAGTAACATCTGAACGGCAACCACCGGCTGGAATCAAGCAAAATGATTCCCAGCCAAGAACAAAGCATGCAGCATCACTGCCAGGCAACGAGCAACAACACAGGCCGGGGAGGGAGATTTAAGGGCACACAGAAGCAGGGGGACATGGCGGGATGGAGCGAGGCGAAAGGGAGAGGAGAGCAGAGGGTGAGAGAGCAAGGGAGGAGGAGGCAGCGCAGGTGGAGGAGCCGGTGGTTGTGCTGCAGATGGAGGCAGTGGAGGGACAGCAGCAGCAGCAGCAGCAAGGACAGGCTGCCCCGGAGACGACAACTGGCCCCGGGGATGAGGCACCCCGGAAATGGGTAAGGGGATAGAGAGGGGGGTGCAAAGGCACAGGGGCACCAAGGGAGATGGGCGGGTTGGCAGGGGGAGTGGGATGGGGGAAGGGCCGTGGGGATGAGGCAACCCGGCAACCAACCCCCCCTTTTTGACCCACAGACATGGAAATGTGCCCGGGAGCCCGAGCCCCAGGAGAAGACGGGTGGTGGACAGGAGTCGGCAGAGGAGGAGGAGGAGGAGGAGGAGGAGGAGGAGGAGAAGGAGGACCAGGAGGGCCCACGTGGGAGATGACCGTACAACCGAGGGGGGCAATGGGGGCACAGGGAAACCCAGGACTTTATTAGGATCTGGGGGACCCTGGAACATCAGCTGGAGCTCGCGGTCAACCAGAGGAACAAGCACATCTACGACAAGATCGTGTGGAACATGGAGGCAGCAGGGTACCACAGGACCATGGCCCAGTGCAGATGAAAGGTCAAGGATCTCAAAAGGGGGTACAAGGCCATCCGGGACAACCACCGGCAGTCTGGACATGGAGCCCAGACCGCCCCTACTATGATGCTCTGGACCACACCCTGCACATGAAGGTCTCCATTGTCACCCCGTGCCTTGTGGGGAGCACCGTGGTCCAGGGCAGGGAAGGGGATGAGGTTCCCCCTCCCCTCCCCTCTAGAAGTCACCAGCTCCAGGGGCCCCGCCCCGCAAGAGGAATACCCCAGGACCATGGGGACAGAAGGCCCCCCTTGTGCACCAGCCCTGTGTGGCCGGGAGAATCCGAGGCTGGCACACTAGTTACCCTCAGCCAGTGGACACAGGGGGACCCCAGTAATACTGAGGGACCAGTCTCGGGGGGCTCCGAGACCGACATAGAGGGTAAGCAAGTGGGTGGGAGGGGACACGGTCTGGGAGAATGGGCCAAGGGGAGGAAGGGGTGCACACCGGGCACTGCACCACCCCCAGAAAACCCAGGCACCCCAGACCACAGGAATGGGGCCTGGGAGGCCATCAGGGGCCACGTTCAGACCACCCTGGCCCAACCCCTCCCATATCCCAACAGGGCATGGCAAGCCCAGGCACCTGCAACAGGCGGGTGAGGAGGACAGAGGAGATCAGCCCTAGGAGCAGCCAGAGGTCCAAGGTGAGGCACACCAGCAAGTGGGGGGGTGGGAGAGGGCACTGGGGGAGTTTGGGTGGGGGACCTGGGGCACACGGTGCGAGGGAGGGAGGCCTGGGTGCAGGGGACCACCGGGAGAGGGCACCAGCCACCAACCTGAGGGGGGGCATGACCCCCAAGCTGTGCCATGGGATAGGGGGTGGGTGACTGGGGCACCTAACCAACCCCTAATGTGTACCCCAACAGGGTGACCCAAGGGGCCCCAGCAAGCCGGCCCTGTGCCCCCGGCACAATGAATGCGGGAACACCAGGAATGGGTACAGAGCTGGAGGGAGGAGCAGGCGGAGGACATAGTCCACTCAACCACTGAACAGGGCGAGCGGATGATTGTGGCCATCGACCGGATAGAGGCAGCCACCGAAAGGGCCGTGCAACAAGCGGAGGCAAGGGACCGGAGGCTGCAGGCGGAGGTGCAAATGGAAGAGAAGTGGGAGCCCGGGAGCACAGCAGGCAGGTGGAGGTATTTGGGCGGCTGGAACAGGCCATTGACAGAATGGTAAGGGAGCACTCAGCCAAGATGGACCGCTCCCACAATATCGGCACATCACTGCTCCTGCATGTGGGGACCATGAGCACGTATGTGATGGTAGCTGCCCTGCCGGGCAACCTGCCCACCCTGGCCCCGATGCTGGCCCCCTCGGCACCCCCACCACCTCTGCCACCTCCCCAGTCGCCAGCACACCCGCCGGGCACGCGCATCCGCCTCCCAGTCCCTGTAGACCTCCAGAGGGTGCATCCACCCAGGGGGGCCCTGCAGCCCTGGATCTGCCCTCCCTCCCACCACCACCTGCCCCTCAGGACACTGAGGCATCCCAGGACACCGTTGGGGACACGGACAATGGAGGGAGGGGAGCTCCCAGAGCTCCACGGCACCCACAGGGAGGCTGAGGGGGAGGCCCCGGAGACATGGGGGATGGAGGAGAATGGGGAAGGGGGAGGGTGGCCTGAGGGGAGGGGGAGACGGCACCAGGAGGTGGGTGGTGGCAGCGGTGGTGGTGGGTGCACCTGTAGGTGGTGGTTACAATAAATGTACGGGGACAACAGTAGCCTCCGTAGTTCTGTTCATGGACCCAGGGCTGGGTGCGGGTGGGCAGTGAGGGGCGTGCACAGGGTGCTGGTGGGGGCCCCGGGGTGGTGGAGATGGGGGTGTGCGCCCTCATGCCTTGGCCTTCCAACTGATCCACTTGGCCAGGGCTGCACGGATGTGCTTTGCGTACCGGTACTCACGCGGGTTCTTTGCATTCACATTAAGAGGGGCACAGGGCTGGGAGGGCGCCGGGGCACACGGGAGTCGAGGGCAGCCCCATCGGTCTCGCAGACATTGTGCAGCACACAGCAGGCTCTGATCACCAGGGCCAAGGTCTCCACCGTGTAGTCCAGGCAGCCCGCGAGGCTCCTCCAGCGCTGCTTGAGGGCCCCGAAGGCCATCTCAACCACGGTCCTGCTTGCACACAGGTGGGTATTGTACAGCACCTCCACAGGATTCCTGGTGACCGGGTACAGCTTCATCAGCCACCGGGTGAGTGGGTAGACTGGGTCCCCCAGGATGCAGGGGGGCATCAGCACCCCCTCGATCTGGGTCATCCCATGTCCGCAAAGTCCCTGAGGTACATCCGGGCATAGAAGGGTGAGCTGGTAGTGACCTGGGCATCGTGACGGAGCCCTGAGTGGCCCACATAAATATCTATGAACTGGCCCCGGTGGTCCACGACTGCCTGTATCTGCAGGGAGTGGTACCCGTGTCTTTTGACATATTCCGCGGCCTCGCCATCTGAGGTGCGGAGGATCACAATTTGGGTGCCGTCCGTGGTGCCCATGCAGTTGGGGAACCCTCCAGCTGCGAAGCCGGCCATCACGGCCTCCTGATCCACCATCTGGATCGCTCTGTCAAGGAGCACACACTCCACCACCTCACAGATGTCTCGCAGGATCCCGGTGACGGTGCTCACCCTGAGTCCGAAATGCTGCGAGACGGACCGGCAGGAGTTGGGCGTTGCTAGTGCCCAGACCCTGATGGCCACCCACTGGACCATGGGAATGGGGGTCCGCATGGGGGTGTGCTTCCACTCCAGCCAGGGCGTTAAAAGATCTACGAGTCACAGGAAGGTGCGCATGTCTATGCAAAAGTGCAGTCTCCAGGCGGCCTCATCCTACTGAGCCAGTGCCCTGGCCCACCACCCCTGTGACTGCTCTGTGACCCATAGCAGTCGGGCAATGGGCATAGCGAGCTGGGCAGCGTGGCCCATGGTCTCCTTCTGCCACTGGAGCAGGCCAGCCACCTCGTGGAGCACTGCAGCTCGGTTCCAGGCATGGAGGAGGGGCTGCCTGGCCATTCCAGACACCCTCTGGGTCCTGAGCCTGGCCAGGGAGTGCCTGCACCTGTGGTGGGATCTCCAGGCACTACCAGCACTCCTGGCCATGCTCACCCGCAGCCGGGCTGCCAGCTGCACCTCTGTGGTCTGGGTGCACAAGAGGTCCGTGTGCGAGTGGTACCACTCTGCGCCGACTGCTAGGTACATCCCGCAAGCACCCAACTGCCCCAGCTCCATGGTGAACAGTGCCCCGGGTGGGTTGGGGGTGCACCCGTTATAGTCTGGGCCACGTGTTGCCCCACCCCCTGTTCGCAACCTGCCTACTGGCCGGGGGGCCCCATGTCACCTCTGCTGCCCCCCCAGTCAGCTCGGCCAGCTCTTGCATGGAGACTGGGGCGGAGAGGCAGTGGGTGACCCAGTGCACACATCTGTGGTCCCTGCACGGGGCCTGGCACATGGTCCAGCCTGCACCCGGGCTGCAGCTGCATTCCTGCTGTCATCACCTCCCACCTCTCTATGTTTTGACTGCTTGCTGTCCTCGCCACCCTGATCTGTGTGTAGGATGTCCTGTCTGTGTGCTCAGTTCCAGAAGCTGTGCTGGGTCCTCACCCCACGCCTCGCTCATTAGCTGGGCAATGTTGTGGCCTGTGGCCTTATCGCTTGGCCTTGGAGCGCCCCTGCTTCCCCTCCCTTCCCTCCAGGGATTGTGTGGCCCCTCTTCCCTTGCTTTTAGTAACAGGCAGGCACGTGCTGGACCCTGGCTGGCAGGGCTTCCCCAGGGCTCATGGGTCCTCCACCCCTGGCGCCCCCATAGCTGGACATTCCGTGAGACCATGGCCCTGAGTGATCTGTGGCATTCCCTGGCCGTGGAGGTTCTCCTGAGCTGCCCAGACAGCCTCACAGGTGCGTATGCGAGTTTGAGCTCTGGGCTGTGCTACTTCGGCTATGAGGCGAGCGCCTGAGATTGCCGGCTGCACACAAAGATGCTGGGCCTGCGTCCCTTTCTTGATGGGTGCATCCAAGAGATGAGGTGCGCGCATGTGGGGTGGTCGGTGGCAGAGACCGTGTCTGCTCTCTCTGTGTGCAGCCTGGCCACCTAAATGGCGTGTCTGGTGGATGGGGGCCCTGCCCTGGCCATGTCCTTATTTGGCTGTGTTCACGGGGCCCGTGGGTACCAGTTGTCCTTTGGGGTGGTCTATCACTGACTGTTGGAGCTTGGACACCTTCCGTGGCCCCCTGCAGCTCGCTGTGAGACCCTCTGTGCCTTCCGGACCCTGGTTGTTGGCTCCACTGTGCGCTCCCACCTCTGCCCTGATGCAGTGGGTCGCTGGCCACTCCCTCCATGAAGTCGTGACCTCGCTGCTGTGCTGTCTGTTTCATGTGGTTCCGCTGCCCCTGCCTGTGGCTCTGGGCCCCGTCCGCAGGCCTCCCCGTCCACCTCTGCAACCGGTGTTCCCCTCCATGGCTGTATTCTCCTGTGGCCGTGTCCAGAGCTCCGAGCCACCACCTGGTACCCTGAGGTGCTGCTGACCTTCCAAGGTCACCTGCGATCCCTCCTGTGTCCATGCCCCCTCCTTGCTTGACTCTGTGGCAGCGGGGTTCTGGGGCCCCTGGACTGCACCTCCTGCATCCTCTGGGGTGTGTGTATTTGGACTTGCTGCATGGCTCCGGCTCTCCTCCCTCCCATCCTTCACACCCTCACCAGTGAGTCGGGTCCCTGTCTGCCTCCTGGACCATTCCCGGGCCGCTCCCTGTTCAGTGTGACCTCCCCCTGTGCCTGTGCTTGCCCCTAGGGGGTCTCCCATTCCGGAACTGCCTGTGTTGCTGTAGGGGGTTCGTGTGCAGGATGTGCTGTTGTGGGGGTTCTGGATGCCATTCCCCATGTCCACCCCTGTCTCTTATACACATCTAGATGTGTATAAGAGACAGGTGTTTGTGCTGTGTGTTCCACTGTGACCTCGTTGTCTCTGTGTCTACTGTGTGTGCTTCCTCAGCAGCTCTTCTCCCTCCTCTCCCTCCCTTCCCGTTTCCATTGTGTGGGCATTTTCTTTTGGCGCTTTTGGCTTCTTCTGCCCTCAGCCAGACATGTCTGCCTCCTGTCCCTCCCCGGTGCCTTCTGGGTGTTTTGCCCATGGCCAGGATTCAGCGTCATGTCTTTTCTGCTGCCCCAGGCCGTGGTCTGTCTGTCCGATTCCCTACCGTGGTTCCGGTCCTGTCACGTCTGTTTGGGGCCTTCCTGGACCACAGTGGGTGGTTGTTTGGCTCGCTACCGCTGGGAATCCACTGTGGTGATTCAGTGGCCCGTAACGTCCAAAATCACCCATAGACGTTCAGTGAGAAATGAAACTTTAACTAGACTTGGTGCTTTTGAAAACTCCCACTGAATGAGTGAACACACATTGAAGGAAAACTATGATATATGATGCTGGCATTATGATTCAGTGAGTACAGTTCTTATCCATTAAAGTCAAAGGGAGTTTTGCCATTGACTTCAGTGGATTCAGGATTGTAGCCAAAGAGCTAACAGGATGATTTAAAACATATAACTCAATAAAAAATGTGCTAATCTTCACTTAACTGATCCTCCCACTTTATAATTTGCCTGAAAAATGGTAGTCTGTTCCTCACTCCTCAGCAAAGATTTAATAGCAGAGTGTCTTAAGTGAAGAATCATGATACTCGACTTCATTATTTTTTCCAAAATATATGTGCAGTGCTTTGACTAGGCTAGTATGAAGTGGTATAAATAATTAAAACTAAATCCCCGTTGTCAAAATATAAATGAGCAAAGTACATGTTACCACAAAACATGCTATATAATGTTTGTTCACTTTCCTCACTAATTCACCACATTTGATTAGGTGCATGATGGGTCTCATGGACAAAAGCATGAACAGAAAAAGTTTTGCTAAAATAATATTTTATATACTGGTAGGGGTTGGAGGAATGTGGTCAAACAACTAAAGATTGTCTTTTTTCAGAGCAAAATCCTACTCACTGTTTTCACATGGACTAGTTTTCATAAGGTCTAGGGTGACCAGTGGATAGGAGATTGGTTGCAGTCCATAGAGACTAGGGTTCAAATCCTATCTTAGTCATGAATTTCCTGGGTGGTCCTGAATGAACCACTATGGATGTTAAATTAACAGTTGCAAGATTAACCTGCTGGAACCTGGAGTCACTCTGTGAGGCCCCCATGGAGATGCCACTCTCCAATTTCATGTGAGGAACTGGACAGATGAGCAAGGGGTCCTCCCTGCCATGCTCCACCTACCCACCACCACCAAGACACGGTCATTCCCTGGACTGCTCTGGTATGCTCTGCCCAGGACTCTATAGTTCTGGTGGATCTGCACATGCACAGAGGCTGCATACGCCCTAACAAATGGGAGGTGGTCAAGCGAGAACACATCAGCCATCATTCACCCTCATAGTGAGCTCTACATTCTTTGGGCTGATGCCATTAGTGGGGGCTATGGGGCTGGTGCGTGGTGGGCACCGGTGAACATCTGGCAGCCACCTACCAGATGGCAGGTGGCCACCCATCCAGAGGGGGCTAATCTCGGCCTGCTTTAACCCTAGCTCTCAGCTTCAAATCCCAATGTATAAAGCAGGGATGCTAGTAACCTGTCTCACAGGATTGTAGAGAGTGTTCTGAAGTGGATCAGAAGTAGAATTCTCCACAATCAAAATCAATTGGAGCTTTGCCATTGACTTCAACGCGTGGAAAATTGCACCCAAGCAATTAGTAGAAAGGAAAGTGCTTTACAAATAATTTATAATTAATAATAATAATAATAAAATACTGTCCAAATAGAGCACAAGGATCTTTCATTAATAGGGTCTTAACAAAAGATCCCTATATAACAAAATACATTCAACTATGTAAATACATTTGATAGAATATGCTGTAGACCCCATGTCAAAATAGTTTTGTTCTGGAGGGAGACCTATATGGCTATGCTTGTAGAACGGCATCCATATAAGTACATAGGATGAAACTCAGCTGTTTCAGTTTCTATTAGGCACGAATCTGCTGTCTTGCTGACCTCCCAGTCTCTCTTGTCCTCTCTCTCATGTGGCTCCAAACTATTTCCCATAAATTAAAAGAATACTGCAGAGAATGCCATCCTTATCTAGAGTGTTCGGGTGAACGCCCTCCAGAATCCTCCCAGGCTTCCCCATGTGCCCCCATCCCATCCCCGCTGGCCTGTCTGCCTCCCCCAGCCTCCCTGCAGCACAGATCCTGTGTGCTGCGGCTGCAGAGCTCTTTTAAATCAGCCCTCTGTTGGCTACTACTTTTATTATTACTACTACTACTACTACTCATTTCTATAGCACTACCAGTCGTACACGGAGGGCCAGAAATAAGCTGTTCTGGCTCTCACCTAGGAGCCGACAGAGACATAGCAGATTAGATGAGCTTTCAGCCACAGTTCACAGGATCTGAGCTGCGGGGAGGCCGGGGGAGATATCGCCGGCTTCTCCTCCCTCCCTGAGTCCCTCGTGGGCAAGAGACTGGGCATCACTGGATACTGCATGGGGAGGCAGGACTTCCTCCTTCTCCATTTCTTTGCTCCCATGGAAGCCAGGCTAGACAGGAGGGTGGGTGGACTCTAGAGGTGTTACTTCTACAACTCCCCAGAGGGCATGCACTGGGTGCTGTCCTGGAGAAGCGATGCTCTCTGGGGTATTGGGGGGGACTGGGCGAGGCTCCAGGGGCTCCTTGACTGGGTTTCCATAGAGGAACCAAGCCAAATCAGCAAGGCCGAATGGGAAGTTCAGGGTGGCTTTTTCAGATGCTGCTCAGCCGGAGCTCTTTCTCCCCCACTCCCCTACCAAAGTGGGAAGGGGTAAAGAGAGAGAGCGAGAGAGCTCCCCCCTACTCCCCCTCCGCTCTGTTAAAGAAAGAGAGAGGTGAAGATTTGGCCCAGGTCCCAGGCTGCTGCAGAGGGCCACTGGACTCCCACTTGGGGAGGGGAAGGGAGGGTTATCATCACTAAACTCTGCCTGTATTGCTCAGCATGTGGTGCTCAGCTGTGGAGTAGGGGCTGTGCAATTTGTTTTCATTTTGTATAGTTCCTAAAACAAATGAAGTCTCATTCGTTTTAGGAACTAGCTTCCAAAAATGAATGAATTGGCAAATGAATGAACCAGAAAATGAATGACATCTCATTCATTTTCAGTTGACATTCCTTTCCCATTCGTTTGCCAATTAACATAGCTCAGACTACAAACAAACAACAGAGGGGAGTGGAAGCAGACATGTGAAGCAATCAGGAGATCTGAATGGCATCTGTCCTGGCCAGTTGTTATCACAAACATATCACGATCATCTCAGACTTCATGGCAACCGTGGCACGCACACACACACACTTACTGAAGGTGGTCATGTTTGGACCCCACTGAGAGGGAGTGGTGCCCCCACAACCTGTCCTGGTGAAAATAGAGGCCACTGCAAGCTCTCAGAAAGAGCAGGGCCTGGGGAAGTCATCCCAAGTTGCCCTGTGGTAAGGCCGGCCCTACACACCCAGAAGAGATACCCTTGGGTAGATCTTTCCCTGAACATGACTCCAACGAATCAGAGGGGATTAGGGGGAAGGCACTGGAATCAACAATCCCTTCAGACAGTGGCGGCCCCTCGCTTTGGCACTGGGGGCACTGACCTACAGCAGTCCCCAGCGCCAAAGCACACACGCTCAGCGCCATTCCGGATATGCGCAGGCCCCCAGAGATGGCCCAGCACCATTCCGGATGTGCACGGGCACCAGCACCGGCCCAGCACCATTCCAGATGCGCAGGGGCCGGCGCTGGGGGTCCATGCGCACCCAGAATGGTGCTGGGCCAGCGCTGGGGACTTTTGCGTCCCAGCTTCTCTTCCGTGCATGTGCACCAGCTAGTGAGAAAGACTTTCCTCCCCGGGCTGGCATGCATATGCTGAAGAGACGGCGGGCTGGAGGCTTTTCTGTAGGTTAGCACTGCCGCCGACCTACAGAAAAGCTGTGCACACAGCTTTGGGGGGGCATGGCTAGCTTGGGCAATAGGTTCTAATGGAACCCATAGCCCAAGCTATTTCAATTGCTCAGAGGGGCAGCTCAAAGCCGCCCCTCTAGGCTCCACTGCAGCTGCGCCAGGCCAGGTGTGAAATTTGCAGGTGGGCAGGGCCTCTCAAACCTTGCTCACTCACTCCCAGCATTGCCAGTGGCCACATGCGTTCCACACGCATTCCTGCTGCAGCCAGCGCGAGCAGGTAGGTAAGGTGGGTTTGGGCTGGGGGGAGTTGGGGGGGGCACAGTGGGGGGACATGGGGGCCCCCACATCCCCCCACCATGCCCCAAACACAGGGACATGTTGGGTGGTGGGTGGGAGTGAAACATGATGTGGGTGAGGGCACATGGGGGAGATGGATGGGGAGACACAGATGGGGCATTATGGGGGGTGAGGAGACAAAGATGGGGGCATGATGGGGTTGGGGGAAGACATGGGGACATGATGTGGGTTTAGGGTTATCTGTTTTTAATGGTTTTATATCTGTTTTATATGTTTTTAGCTGGTTTATAGCTATTTTATATGGTTTTATATCTGTTTTTATCTAGTTCTTAGCTGTTTCATATGATTTTTAGCTGGTTTTTATCTGTGCATGGTTTTATATATCTGGTTTTCATATATCTGTGCATTCCCTGGCCTGGGAATAAAGTTGGTTTGTTCATGATCAGTTGTAATGTGGGTTTTGTTCAATTGAGGATGTGAAGTGTTACCTCTTATTCATGTTCGAAAGCACGCTGTGCATGATAATAGGGCCCTATTTGTTTGGGCACGCATTGGCTCTGCCTATTGTTGCCCTGGCCCCACCCCTAGACTAGGCTCCACCCCTGTTTTCACTGGCCCACCACTAGCTTCACCAGCAGCGGCCCAGCCGGCCTTAGTGACCCATGAACCTCAAAACCCACCAGCGGTCACTGCCTTCAGAGGCTCCCCTGCCAGCTCACATTGGGTGTTTTTACACACACATTTCTCCTGCATGTTTGCGGTTACTTCCTGAACTTTCTGTGTGTCTAAATCACTCACCCAAATGTTAAACATCCGGCCCTTTGAACTTCTGCATAGAACTTCTCCCAGAACTTTTGTGTGTAAAAAGTTCTCCTGGTAAACTGCTTTGCTCCAGGTCACTTGGTTTCTATGGCAGCTTGTCATGTCTACAGCTGCGGCTACTTTAGGCTGCCTCAGGGCAGTGTGTGTGTGATGAATGCATGCGGAAGTTACTTGTGGACTTGTAAACCCAGAAGATTAACAAATCTGGAACTTTAAGGGGTGTGTAAAAATGCCTGTTGTCTGCATATCTCTCTGTGAAGCACACAGCGCGCAAATATTTCTGTTTTGGGTAGTGTTTGCGCTGCTGCCTGGGTGTTCTCTCTGCAACGGGATACCCTGAGACACTTGGGAGTGCCAATGCTGTTCTGCTGGGGTGATCTCTCTGCATAGGGGAAACCCTGAGTCACTTGAGAATGCCAATGCTGCCATACTGAGCTGTTTTCTCAGCTGGGGGCCACCTTGAGACACTTGGGGGTGCCAATGCTACTCTCCTGGTGTCTTCTCTTGGCAAAGGGCCAACCTAAAACACTAGGGGGTTCGAAGGCTGCCATGCTGGGGTTCTCTGTCTGCAAGGGGGCACCCTGACACACTTGGGGGTGCCACTGCTGCTGTGATGGGGCTCTCTCTCTGCAAGGGGACACCCTGACACACTTGGGGGTGCCAATGCTGCCCTTCTGGTATTTGGAAGGGCAGCAGCCCCTACCTTGTCCCAGAGTGCCTTGTTGGCTCCAGGGCCAGAACCAAGTGTTGTTCCCTTTCTCATTATAATAATAATTATTATTATTATTAATAACAAACATTTATATAGTGCCAGCAGTGTACCTGGCACTTTACAAAGTAATAAAATAGACACAGTCCCTGCCCCTAGGGCTTACAATCTAAGAGACAGGAGCTAGGGGAGAGACTTAGGAAGGGGAACAGAGGGAAAGACAAGGGGTCTAACATTCATGAAGATGCGAGGTCTCAAGTGCACGTACTTGGCTTGGTTACAATGAGAATGACAGCAGGCAGGTCCATGTTGCAAGGATAAGGGTAAACCGATCGTAGGTATAGGAATAGTGGCTCAGCAGGATAAAG
>QEPC01003269.1:264661-294451 GCA_003113815.1 Sphenodon punctatus
GAGTTGGAGAGAGACACATTAAAGGAGCGGTCAGAGAGGTAGGAGGAGAACCAGTTATGGACAGAGCCACAAAAGCCAAGGGAGTGAAGGGAATCCAGCAAGAAATAACTTATGCTGTATGGTTAGCCTTGTCAGACCTGGGGCACCACCATCTCACTTCCTCTGCTAGCGCTGTCTGCTGTTTGCCAGGGTCTGCTCTGTCTTCCGTGCAGCTGCTGCATGCCAACCTGTCTGTGATATTTCTATTTTTCGATATCATTATTATTATTTTTGTAATCACGCTGCATGCACAAAATGGACACTGGGGCTGTTCTAAAAATGTGCGGCCCTTTTCCAAAATGATGCTGGCAGCATTGCCGCTATTGTGGGAGAGGGTGCACATGTGCAGAATTAACTTGGCAGCCATTTTGTGCATGCATAGCAATTTTAAAAAACCAGAACAAAAATAACAAAAAATAAAAATGAATGAAATCAAATGAATGCTGTTTGCTTATACATTTGTTTGAATTACCTTAGTTACAGAAACAATGTGAAATTGCACATTCCTACCCACAAGTGATGCTAGATTTTTAAAAAGAAAATCTCATTTAGGCACATAAATAAAGACCAGATTCACAGAGGTGTTCAGCATCTTTTAAAAAACCCTCTCCAACCATCATACATGCCATATGATGAGCACTTTTTAAAAAAAAATCTAGTGCTTAATTTCAGTGTTAAACCTTTTGATAATTTGTTTCTAAAAAGCTATCTAATAGCTCCCTGTGAGTTTTAACAAACCTATAGTAGATTACTCTTGACATGAATACACAATATAGCTCTTCTTGCAAAGTGTGATGGTATGCTAGCATGTTATAAATACACCAGAATAATTTATTTATTATATTCTATTAGTGTATTTTAACAAGCATTGCTGTGAGATGGTATGCCTGCCAATTTATGTTTATGAGACTGTCAACATAATTTACATGCCTGTGAAAATATACAACGTTGCCAAGGCAGGGTCTACTTGTCAAATGATCTTGTCAGGAAGAAATGAAACACTAACCAGATGAAGAGGAAAGTATATTCATTATTGCTGGCTACAAGGAATTCTAGGTGACACAGTGAAATACATTTAATGCCATTTTTCATGTATCATGTGAATAAAAAAGAGTGAGTGAGGTACTTCTGCCTGCCATATATTGTACTGTACAAAACAGATTTCACACTCAATCATTCTTGTTTACTCAGAAAAAAATAAGGGTAATACCCAGACCCCAGTAACATTATCTTGTAAAAAAAAAATAAATGTATTATTCATCTGGAAAACTCAGGTTGTTACAAAAAAATCATGAAAACTTCACAATGGTTAAGCTGAAATGAAAATGCTGCAAAACTGTCTAATATGGGGGGAAACCAGAGATATACTGCTACGAATTCATTCAGAAGTCTTGTCTAAATAATTACTGAGCTGCATGACAAGCTTGTCTCTCTCCTGCCAATTATACCTTGTGCAGTATGACTTGTGGAATAATTGAAAAGCAAGGAGTTTTTGAATTTCATCCCTGTAATTCTCCCATTTAAAGGCAAAACCTGCATTCATCACTTTGGAAAATCTCCCCTTCAATTCTGCAAATGTCTGAAGGCAGTTATGCCTGATCTTCTGCTACGGAGTAAAAATGTGTCTGAGGGGGGAAATAATGTTCCCAAACAGAAAAGAATCAAAATGTTACCTTATTGTACCACATCATTCCAATGGATATTATGTGGTGTTGGTAGCAAACAGTAGAGTAGCAACTGCTCAAAATGTGGAAGGAAAGCCCTACCTCCAAGATACCTGCCCACAAAGCCCTGTCCATAGGCTCCTGTAAAATGGTGGCAACTTCCACCCTCAAACCCTATTTATCTTTTGGGAAAGTCCATTACTGACAAGGGGCTGTCCTTAAATTCAACCCGCTTTGGACCCTGCAAAACTGGCCCTACCAACCAGTTAGGGATGTGCGAATGCAGTTTGGGCGTTCGGTGTTCAGCCCAAACTCGGCCCATTCAGATGGCTGAACCGAACACCCGAAGCCTCGAACAGTCTGGTCCCTTTCGGGTGAGTTCGGGTGTGTTGGGGTGGTAAAACAGGGTTGGAAGGCCCAGGGAGGGGGGGAAGCTGAGGAGCAGACTTCCTGGCACCAGGGGTGGAGAGGCTTCGACTAGCAGCCAGTCTGCCCAATCACCATCCCTCTTTTCCTCAGACCAATGGCTTTGCAGTCTGCGATTGGTCACAGACTAGACTGCACGGAGCCAATGGGGCTTGTGGTAAGGTGGGCACAGCAAGTACCAAAAGTCATTGCCCTCCCCCCTTCCAACTCCTTCTGAGCTAGCCACTGATCCTGTCAGCAGGCATTTTCAGAAGTCTCCCTCTCCCACCAGTTTGTGTACTTCCCAATCCATTGCCATCCTCCTCTGATTCCTATTTCACCCATTTCCACACATTTACCTCCATAGTTTCTTTTATTTAGATTAGATTAGATAGATGTAGGTGTTATTTTGGGGTTTTTTAAACCCCCCCTGTGTTCTTTCTCCCTCCCCTCCATTGAATCCTTCCCTCCTCCCTGTAGATATTCCATCCCTGATTCCCTTCCCCTGTTTTTGCATTTATTTAGAGTAGCATTAGATAGATTTAGATTTCATTTCAGTTTTGTACCCCTCCCTGTGTTGTTTGTTGTGAGTTGTCTGTGTCCCCCCCATCCCTGTGTGTGTGTATATAGATAAACAGATATATAATAGTTACTATAGATAGATAGTTGTAGGAGTTAGTTTAGTTATAGAGATAGAGTGTATTGATTAAGTTTTAATATTTTATAGTGTGCTTGTAGGACTAGGCATTTGTCGATATTAGATAATATTCCATTTAGTTCCATAGATTTTAGAATAGTTAATAGCAGTTAGAGTTAGTAAAGATTATGGAGCCACGCTAGTGGCTCCATTAGTTAAGGCAGAGCTAATGTTCTGTATTGAGAGTTCCATTGACTTCAATGGAGTTCCCTGGGGGAAATTCCTCTGGCTTGCAACCCTGAAGTTGACGGGGTTTTCTCTGTGAGCATACACTTACAGTCACAGATGGCTGCATAGGACAGATATTGAGTATGCTATGTGCTTCGGTCCAATATTTCATGTTAGATGAGGTGTCAAGATGTCCCTGGAATTTAAAAAGCACTTGTGCTTGCTGAGGGAGCAGGAGGAAAGAGGAGCTGGATGAGGTGGCAGGGCTGGGATGTCTGTGAGGGGAAGGGGCTGAGGGAGCAGGAGGAGGGAGCAGAAGGGGGCTGGGGGAACAGGAGGGGACTCTGGGGGGAGGGGGCTGGGAGAGCAGGAAGGGGGCTCAGTGTGGCATGTGTGTGTACAGCTTTAAGAGAGCTGGCAGAGAGCCCATGTCATGCACCTGGCATGACAACCAAAGGATGTGTCGGAATCAGAATTGGGTACCATGGGTCTCACCATTGCAAGTGGGGCCATAAGTGACACCTCTCCCCAGGCATGGCCAGGCCCAGGCCAGCCCACACACAGAGGTACTCTATTAGCTTCCAAGTTTGGAGAGGTAAAGCACGCTTTGAAGGCCATGCAGGGAGATGCACAGAGGGGTGGGAAGAAACACCTCCACTAGCCGGGAGCTACACAGGGGTGCCTGTGCCGATAGGCTAACACCTTCTTCAGTTCAGAGGGGGAGAAGAACTGAAGCAGGTAGTACATAGATATCTTCGCACCTTGTTTGGTGATCCCATCCCCAATCCCAACAATAAGGTGGATAGGAAAGAGCATGAGCATTTTAAGAGGCTCAAAGATGAACCTAATTGGGCAAATTGGACGGCAGCCTTCACAATATTTCATGGGGTGGTACTCTAGATGTACCCTGAATGGGGGCTGATCTAGTCAAATATTCAGATATAAGAAGGAGGATCTGCGACTCGGACAGCCTGAGTGTTTGGCCTATGATGAGGCCTTTCAGCAGTGGGCATCAATCAACCCAAGCATAAGATGGGAAATGCACATGCCTTATTTGTGGATGGAGTGCATTAGCAATTCCAGGAATGTCTCCAAGTCAGACAGTGACCAGGTGCTCATGTGTCCTTAAGCAGTGCCACACGCATGCAACACAAGTCGCATGTTTAAAGGCCGCTGCTTTGGCATGGCCCTTTGGTGGGGCCCAGGTGGCTGGGGGATTCTATTGTTGTCTATGTTGGAGATGGGTGCGGAGGGATCCTTGGTAGTTGTGGAGAGCTGGTGGATGGGTAGAGAGGTATTTTAGCTGCTGGGACTGGGAAATTGATGGTTGAGTCATGAGTGGAGTTTTGGTTGGGGAAGGGTGGTTCTGTTTTGGGGAGTGTGGGTTGGGTGGTGGGGTTTGTTTAGATTGGGGGGATTATAGGGCAGATGACCCACTCCCTTAGTGAGAGCGGGGGACAGGGGGGACTGGGTTGGGGGGGGTCTTTCCCCTAAGTGAGAGGGAGGGTTATGATCCCTGTGGGAGGGTTGTTTTATATCTTCCTGTGAGAGGGGGGATATGGATGGGTTGGGAGGAGGATCTTCCTCACCTGCTGTGCAGGACAGCCATGGGGGGGGGACAGTTCAGGGGGATGGCTGCAGCCATTGGGGTCATGATGGGTTGACGGAAGTATGGTGGGGGTGGGGGGAGTTGTTCGATCTACAAGGTGGGACAGATGCTTGGTGCCTGTTCCCCTCATTGCTCCCCAGGCAGGTGGTGAGGTGTTTGAAGATCAGAGGGCCCCTGGCCTGAGTTTGATGCTGCTGAATGCAAAGTCGGTTGTAAATAAACCAACGACTGTCTGGGAGTAGCAGCTGACCGTGTGTGTATTACAAAGACCTGGCTGGATGCTGAGTTGGAGCCAACTTTGTCTGACCTTGTTTCATCCAGGTACTCCGTACTGCATCAGTCACAGCCAGAGAGGTAGGGTGGGCAGTGTAGCCATTATTTTTAGGGACACATCGTTCATTAGGAGGTATCTGGTGCAAACTTTGCCAGGTGTTGAGGACCTTCATCGTGTGATTGATTTGGTTGGAGACAGCTTGGGGCTGCTGTTAGGATACCGTACAACTACCTGTACTTCAGCATCTCTGTATGCACTAGCAAAGCTGGTGTCGTAGGTTGTCTTGCAGTCCCCAAGGAAGGTAGTCATAGGGGCACTTCAATATTCATGCTGATGCCAGACTTGGGGGGGTGGAGGGGGAGTTTATGACTGCCATGGAAACCAGGGGCCTGTCTTGGGTGGTTATCAGCCCGATGCATGATGGACGGCATATCCTGGACCTGGTATTTTGAATGGACCTTGAGGCGGGGGAACTGTTGGTGGGGGATGTGTTATTGAAACCCTTGTCATGAATGGATCATTACTTTCTTATGGGCCTGTCTCCTGGCAGATGTCGGCCCACATAAAGGTGTGGAGCCAATTAGGTTGGTTCATCCCTGGATATGTATGGACCCGGAGAGGTTCCGGAATGCTCCTGTGGAATTACCGTCCGATGCTGACAACAGCTCCCTCAATGAGCTTATTGCTTTCTGGAACACCATGCTGTCTGAAGCCACTGACCAGGTGGCTACTAGGTGTCTGCTTCCTGAGCATTGGTGGTGCAAGTCCCTGTGGTTTACAGAGGACCTGCGGTGGCTGAAGCAAGAAGTGTGGTGATTAGAGTAATGGTGGTGTGGCATCGTACTCACACTGAAGCCAACAGATAGTGGCATAGAGTTAGTTTAAAAGCCTACATGGTGGCTAGGGATGGGCAAACAGATCGCATTTCAGGTTTGGTCATTCCATTTGGTCTGGTTTGGTTCGCCCGTTCAGTTCGGCCATTTGGTTCGGTCACCAAGTTCGGGTTTGGTAGTTCGGTTCAGTCGTATTTGATGCAGTTCGGGCGTTCAGAAAAGGTATGGCAGCCCTATGAGAGAGTAATGATGGTCCCAGACCCATGACATTGGGTCCTGGGGCTAGAGTGGCAGCTACTAGATATTGGCCACGGCCCTCCCTGCCTGTAATGTAGGCCCCAGAACCCTGACAGTGGGTGCTGGGGCTGGATTGACTGTTTCTTGATGCGGTGGAATGACATCGCCTCTGTGCGAGGAATGATGGCCCCAGACCCATGACGTTGGGTCCTGGGGCTAGAGTGGCAGCTTCTAGATATTGGCCACAGTCCTCTCTGCCTGTAACTTGGCCATATAACCTTGATGGCGGGTCCTGGGGTTGGAGTGGCTGTTTCTTGGTGCGGTGGAACGAAGGCTCCCTGTGAGAGAAATGATGTCTCCAGACCTATGACAGTGGGTCCTGGGGCTAGATTGGTGGCTTCTAGATATTGGCCACAGCCCTCCCTTCCTGTAACTTGTACCCAGAACCCTGATGGCAGGTCCTGGGACTGGAGTGGTTGTTTCTTGATGCGGTGGAATGACATCACCTCTGTGCGAGGAATGACGGCCCCAGACCCATGATGGTGGGTCCTGGGGCTAGAATGGCAGCTTGTAGATATTGGCCACAGTCCTGCATGCCATTAACGTAGGCCCAAGAACCCTGATGGTGGCTGGAGTGTCTATTTCTTGATGCGATTGAATGATGGCTCTCTGTGAGTGGACTTTAGGTGCCTTCCCATTGCTGTTGTCCCCAGGTTGCTGAGCACCTGCCCATGCTTTACCACCTTTTTGCACACAGTGCACTGCACCTCTCTGGGATCATCTGCCCGCACCAGCTTAAAATTATCCCAGACTGAGAATTTCCCTCCCCCCCTGCCTTCTGGACCACCTCAGATGACACACTGCAGCCAGTGCTGCTGGAAGGGGGAGAACTTGGTGGCACTGGCGACACAGCTCTGGGAGGAGGCTCAGCCACTGCCTCAGCTGCAGACATCTCCTCTGTGGCACTAGCGTCTGCCTCTGACTCACTGTCTATGATCATGGTGATGTCCCATGAAGGGGAGTACTGGGACCCTGAGGCTAGACTGCCCATGCCTGCCATGCTGCTGGCACTCTCCCTGTGCCCCCCTCTATAGCTGCTAGTGCTGCTGCTGCTACTCCTCTCCCTACTGACATTGTCCAGGGATTGGGCCCTGCCTCTAGCAGCCGGGGTGGGATCCACCAGCTCTGGACTGCTGGGAATTGCCTCGACAGTGGGGGACATAGGTGGCCCTGTAGGAACATCGCAAGCAGCCCCAGCACCTGCTCCAGCACCACCAGCAGCAGAGACAGACACAGCCCCAAGTCCAGCCGGCCTTCCTGGGCCCTGCATGGCAGTGGAGGAGGGAACTGCCAGGAGGCGATGCTGAGCCACTGAAATCTGTCCCTAAAGGAGGCCTGCGGAGTTTGGGGGATGGTGATGTGCTCAACCTACTGCTTCTGCCTTCTGCCACTCCCCTGGCACGGCCCCTGCCCCTCTGGCATGTGCACCATTGCCTCCCCTATGAGTAGCAAACCGGGCTCTCCTTCCCTTCTCCATTTCTCCCTCCAAACTAATGTTTTATATTGGTTTTTGTAAAAAAAAATAACAAAATTTTATTTACATTTTTAATCTAATATTATATCTATCTATATATCTCTACACTAAATCTAACTGCTATTAACTATTGTACCACCTATTTAACTAAATAGAATATCCTAATAATTAACTACAAAGGCCTTGTCCTACAAACACACTGTATCTCTGTCTATCTCTATAACTAAGCTAACTACTATGTATATCTATCTAGTAACTATCTATCTATCCATACCATATTACACAGGGGGAAACACAAAGAACACAGGGAGGGGTACAAAACTGAAATGAAAATCAATCTAATAATAATCCTACTCTAAATAAATCCAAAACTTACAACAGGGGAAGGGAATAATCAGGGATGGAATAAGAGGGAGACAGAAATGGTTCAATGGAAGGAGGAGGAAGACTGAACACAGGGAGGGGTAAAAACAAAAATCATCACCTAAATCTATCTAATATAATCTAAATAAATGATAATATGGATGTCACATGTGGTTTTGGCCTGTCAAGTGTGTCTTTGGGGAATGCACCATTTGGGGCTCTTAAATGTCCACACTCCAAGTGTGTTACAAGCTCTCTCAGATACTCACACAAAGGGAAGGTAGTCCATTTCCTTACAGAGTGCCTAGAAAGGCAGCTAACTGTAGGACCTGGGTCATGCAGGGAAAGGTTTATGCAGTCACACCCGTGGGGTACATGAGGTTCCACCAGGCCTCCTTGCGTTCGAAACCACCTGTATAGGATGACCTCCGGGCGGCTGACCCTGGCTTAAGTCTCAGTCCTGGTCTACGGTTATTAACATTCACACATTCACTCTCAACCAATATGACAATGTTTTTTTAGATACTGTGGTCAACTCAAGAGATCAGAGATAGACTGGAAATATATTTGGCAAACCTCTTAGCTTTATTTAGTACACAATCAAAACACATAATATATTCTTATTACTCTATATGTTAATACAATATTACCCTCTCAACATTCATTCATCCTTTCATACATTACCTATCCTCCTGTCAGGGTGGCCAACCCGTAACAGAGGTGATGGGGTCGCAAGAAACGGTTCATTGGATGGTGTTGGCACTCTGATTTCCAAAGGACATCCGTCCAATATTTATAGGTCACTAGTTCCATAGGCTATGCATATGTTATGAGGCAGAGTCGGCCCTCCCATGCCTTTCATGAGTCATTCCGACTAGGATACATCTGGCCTTTGTGGTCACCCTTCTGACTGGTTGATCCTTGGCCCATTTCACAAATGTGTCTTTCCAGCCTTATGCCCAGAACTGTTGCGTAAGCAATTAATGTCCAAAATCAAGCTATGCTTACAAATATTGTGTAAGTCCAAGCTTTGCTTGCAAATCTTGTGCAAGTCTTAGTAATGCGGTTGCAGTCAAAATTTTGCAAGCGATCATATCAAATTCTGTGCATTAGTTCATTTAGGGGCTTTTGGCTTTAAGCAGTTTCTTGCAGTTTTAAGCAGTTCCTTGCAGTATCTTCAGCCTGGACAATTCTAACTTCTACCATCATTCATACACCTGACATACTACACCTGACATGGAGGTAAATGGGTTGGATGGATGAAATAGGAGGAGGATGGCAATGGATTAGGAATAGGAAGGAACAAAATATGCTGGGAGAGGGAGTCTTCTGAAATGCCTGCTGTTCAGGAATAGTGACTAGCTCAGAAGGTGTTGGGAAGGGGGAAAGCAATCAGTTTTGTTTCTTGCTGCGCCCGCCTCACCGCAAGCCCCATTGGCTCCGTGCAGCCTAGCCCATGGCCAATCGCAGACTGCGAAGTCAATGGTCTGAGACGAAAAGGGATGGTGATTGGGCAGGCTGGCTGCTACTCCAAGCCCCCTGGTGCCTGGAAGTCTGCTCCTCAGCTGACTCCCCCTCCCTGTCACATTTTGCCTTCCAGTGACACATTTTTGCCACCTGAACGTGATACGAACTGACCGAACTGTTTGGTCATTTTGACGTTCAGAATCTAGTTTAGTTCGATCAGTTCATGTTCCGATTTCGGTTTGGTCGTTTGAACAGGCCGAGTTCAGGCTGAACTCTGAATTTCTGAACCGCGTTTGCCCATCCCTAATGGTGGCTGTGCAAGCAGTCTTTGCTGCTCTCATAGCATCTGTGAAGACATGTCTGGGTGATGGGGTGATGGGGCTGGTCAGTCTGGCCTCTCTCCACCTGGAATTGGATTCTTCAGGTACTTGCTGTGACTTGTTTGCTGACTATTTCGTGGGTAAAAAATTGCTCGCATTCACCACGACTTTGAAAACATGTTTGATATGGTAGGAGAACCAGAGGTTATGGATGTCCCATCTTGTCCAGTTTTATAGGATCAGTTTCAGTGGGTGTTGCTCGCTGATGTGGGGGATATCCTTGGGGAGATAAAACTACCTGTTGTGAAAAGATCTGTGCCCGTCCTCGCTGGTTAAATCCAGCCATGAGACACTGGGGCCATTGCTGGTGGGGGTGGACAATGCCTCCCTTCGGTAGTGCAGAGTGTCGTGTTGCCTTAAGGAGTAGGTGGTATGACCTCTGCTCAAGAAGCCATCACTTGACATTGACTCCCTTGCTAGCTTTTGGCCAGTCTCTAACCTTTCCTTTTAATGGAAGATTATTGAATGGGTAGTGACTCAGCAGCTTCAGAGGCATTTGGACTGCATCAGTTTTCTCAATCCCTTGCAGTCAGGCTTTCATCTGTGCTATGGCATTGAAACTGCACTTATGGCCTTGGTCAACAATCTTTGCCATGAGATGAATCGGGATCTGTTGACCCTTTTCATCCTGTTAGATCTATCAGCTGCTTTTGACACGGTTGATCACGAGATGTTGGTGATTCGCTTGCGGGACTGGGCCAGGGTGGAAGGGATTGTTCTTGAATGGTTCCGTTCCTTCTTGGCTGGAAGGACTCAGTGGGTGGGTGGTGGTGGTGGTGATGGGGGACTGTTCATTTTCTCCCTGGGACCTCACGTGTGGAGTTTCACAAGGCTCTATTCTGTCCACTCTTCTGTTCAACGTGTGCATGTAGCCTTTGGGCAAGGTTGTGAGGGGGTGTGATGTTTGGTGTCATCAATTTGTTCCTGTATTTTAAAAAATTGTTCCTGTATTTTAAATGTTCTACAACCAATTTGTTGAGGCAATAAATTTATTACTACTACTACTACTACAGTGTCATGTACCTCTCATTTACAGCTGACCCAGGCCTGGCAGTCTCGGTGCTTGCTCAGTGTTTGGCAGCTGTGGGGGACTGAATGGGGGTGAGTTGTCTGATGCTGAAGCCTGACAAGATGGAGGTGAAGCTGGTGGGAGGGGCCGAGGGGTTGGTCGCCCCCATAATTGATGGTGTTCTTCCCTCTCTTGTCCCACAGGTAGGGATGGGAGAACGCGGTTCAGAAGTTCCGAGTTCTGACTGTACATGACCAGTTTGGTCGACCGAACCGAACTTCTGAATCGAACTCGATTTTCGAACTGAACTGAATTTCCAAACTCGGTTCTGTTCGTCCATCCCTATAAGATTATATTCCATTTAGTTCAATGGGGTTTGAATTTCCTAATTTTGTTCGGAAGTTCGGAGTTCGGACCGAACTTGAATATTTCGGTCAATCGAACCGAACTTCCAAACTGAACTCAATTTTTGAACCGAACAGGATTTCTGAACTCGGTTCTGTTTGCCCATACCTACCCTCAGGTTTATAGTCTGGGGAGCTCCTCGATTCACAGCTCCGCCCTGATGTCCAGGTGGAAGCTGTGGCAGGGAGTGTCATTGGTAATCTACATCTGGTACAGCTGCTTCGGCCATATATCTCAGACTTTGACCTGGCCACTAGGGATGTGTGAACACCAGGGGGGGTTCGGTGTTTGGCCTGTTGGGGGTTCGCCCCCCCGAAACCATTCGGGTTTGGGCTGTTCAGCCCATACCTGTTCAGTTTCACTGAACCCATTCAGGGGTGTGTGGGGAATCTGGTTTTCCCTTCCCCCCTCCAGGCTGAATGGGTGGAAGGGGTGCTGGGGCTCACCTCCCCCACCCCCACCCAGCATGGGGGAAAAAAACCCACCCCAGGGATCGAGCTACTTAGTGGTGCCAGGGCTCTAGCCCTGGGTCTGGTAGTGGGAGCAGTGGTGGCAGCGGGTCTGGCTCTGGCGGTGCCCCAGAATGCTCCAGGCCTCTTCTAGGTCTTGTGGGAACTGAAGGAGGGCTTCAAGCTCTCAGTTCCCAGAAGGCATAGAAGAGGCCTGAAGCACTCTGGAGCACTGCCAGAGCCGGACCCGACACCACTGCCACCACCAGACACGGTACCAAAGTCCCAGCACCACCAGGTAGATTGATCCCTGGTTTTTTTGTTTTGTTTTTTTCTTCCCCCAGTCTGGGCGGGGGGGGGGTAGGTGAGCCCCAGTGCCCCTTCCACCCACATAGCCTGGAGGGGGAGGAGGGAGGGAAAACCGGGTTCCCCCTGCCTGAATGAGTTCAAAACCCAAACTTTGTTCAGCTAGTTTGGGCAGGGGGCAGTTCAGGTTCGGGGTGTTTGCAAACAACCTGAACACCCCGAGTTTGGGCCAAACCCTGAACCCCTGAACTCTGTTCGCACATCCCTACTGGCCACTATCATCCATGCCTCCTTCACCTCAAGACTGGACTACTGTAACGTGCTCTACATGGACCTACCTTTGGTGATGGTCCAGAGAATGCAGCTTGTGCAGAATGCGGCAGCCATTCTCCTTAGGGGGACAGGTCATTGTGAGCAGATAACACTGGTACTCCACTCACTGCACTGGCTACCTATAATCTTCCTGACCTGATTGAAGCTGTTGGTTCTTACCTATAAAGCCCTACACAGTCTGGACTTCACTTACCTGCAGGACCACCTCACCGCCTGAATTCTAGATCGGCTCCTGTGGTCAACTGGGGGCACCTTTATCAAGGTCCCCATATGGTCTCTGGTGGCAGCCAACCATGGGGAGGATGTTCTTGGTGTCCACCCTGAAGTTGTGGAACTCCCGCCCCATGGCGGTCCATCTGGCCCTGAACTTCCCCTCCTTTTGAAGACAATGCAAGACCTAGCTGTTCCGCCAGGCTTTTGGCAAGGGAGATGTGTAGTGGGTAGGAGGGTTGGGGGGGAGGATTTTAGCTCCAGCCAGTTACTGTATTTTATGTTAACCAGCAAGCACCATGAAAATATCAGCCTAGACTATCCCCCAGCAGCCAAATGCCTGTACAAACAAATATGCCCTTTTTTAAAGACTGAGGAATTTTACACCTGAAATGCAACCAAACAAGCCCCATCCAAAGCATCAGCCTAGACATGCAGCAAGATGAGATCAGGGGGTATCTTATCCACCCTGCCTGGGCCTGGGACTGAATACCCAAATATAAACAATGCATTTCTGTTTCTCCACAAAATCCCAGGCAAGATGCTCAAAAGAACACAGTCACAAGCAGAGAGACAAGAAACTACTTTCCAGCAGAGGGAAGCAGTGAAACAGCAAAGGGACCATTTTAAATAAGAGTAGCCACAACCAGTGGACACAACAAATTTACAAAATGGCCTTTCGACTCATGCTTGGGAGGGGAGAAGGAAAGCAGCAATTAATCATGCAAACACAGAGCAAGCAAAGCAAACCATCTTAAGGCAACAATATGTGCAGTCCTTAGCACACGATAAAAGCAGCCGTGAGGATTTCGACTTTTCCCCCAAAACATGCTACACAGTTCTGTTGCACGGTAAGAGGCAAGTGCTGCAACCAGACAGAGAGCATTCATACAAGGGCGAGCCATTAGTGAAAAAGACTGCCACAACATCCCACCAAACTGCAAAGGGCAAGGCCTTTTTAAAATGTAAAGAACATTCCAATAAATATTGGAATGTAAACCCTTCCATCTAAGTCCATAGGTCCCCAATCCGAAAAACATAAAGCACACAGTTTTTGTGGAAACCAGTAAAGAAAGAGACCCGTTTTTAGTAACCATGGCCAGTGGGAGTAGCAGCCATGGCCAGTGGGAGACCCAGAAAACGGCCACAGCCTTTGCACATGCTTGGGGGGCTTGGGAGAGGGGCAAGGGAAAGCCAGCATTGCACATGCAAACACGAAGACAGAACAAGCAAAAGCCAACCAGATCTTAAGCCAACTGAACCATATTATGTGAGGTCTTAGCACACCACAAAAGCAGCAGGGAGGAGTTCCACTTGTCCCCCCAAACATGCTTCACTGTTATAGCTCTGTTACAGCCCCATTTTCCCCAGCAGCCCCATTCTCCCCCTTACCTCAAGTCCCATTTCCCCCAATCCTCCACTTACCCCCATTTTCCATTGTCTCTCCCAGACATCCTCCCCCCAACCCAGTGACCCAAACAAAACAAAGCCAAGCCTTTAGCCCAACAATGCATAGTCAGGAAAATCACTAACTCACTGATGGGGAATGTATCTGATGTAGATCCAGCAGCAGCGTGGGGTAACAAAGCCACAAACAAGGCAGACCAAGCACCACCAGCAGCCAGGCCAGCCAGCACTCTCTCCCAACAAAAATGGCACTGGTCACCAGCCTAGCATGCCAAGAGCGGGCAACCTGAGCCCTCAGCATCAGCAGCTGTGCACAGTCGCACACTGCCTGGGTGTTTGGTCTGGCACCCAGACAGCTTATTCCACAGCAGCCCATAGGGCTCCGTGGAACACTGCCCCCAGTGATGGGAAATAGTAAAGTGCTTTTCCCCATTCAGGCTGCTTGGGATCCAAGGCCAGCTGCCCAAAGGACTTTTTTCTCTTAAGGGAATCCTTAAAGCAGGCTTATCAGAAGGCAGTGGCCCCCAGCTCCCTCAGGCTCCTCCCCGAGGCCTCCAACTCCTGCACATGTGCCCAGGGAGGCACAACAACACTAAGCACTCAGCTGATACTGATCAGCTGATTGCTGAACAAAGTGGAGCAGGATGACAGCTTCCCCCCCCCCCCCCGTAGCACTGTCAGGACTCAGGTGAGGTGTGTTTCCCCTCCCCCCCTTTTCTTTTTAAAAGCATGGAGACCGTGCATAGGGAGGGATCAGTCCAGGAGGGGCAGTGCACATGGTGTCCTGCAATGCACGCCATGCCTACACAGAGCCACACAGGCACTGGGGAGTTGCTCTGTAGGGATGTGTGAACGTGTTTCAGACACTCAGAGTTTGGACCAAATTCGACTAGTTCGTTCGACCGAACCGAACTCGAATTCAACCAAATTGTTCGGTCGAATCTGAACCAGCTTGGAAGGCCAAAAACAGCTTAAAACACATTTTTGAGTGTACAAACTCAGTTTGGAAGTTTGGAATTTGATCAAACTTGACTAGTTCGGTTGACTGAACCGAACTTCCGAACCAAACTCAATTTTTGAACCGAACCGAATTTCTGAACTCTGTTCTGTTCGCACATCCCTAGCACTCTGGGGAATTAGCAACCCCACTGTCATGCCCTTCCAGCCTTCACTCTGGCTCTATACCCAAGAGTAGGGGGTGCACTTCATAGGGGTACCCTGAAGGGTCCCTATCCTTGGTCTCCAACCTCCCCTTATAACCTACACCTCCATATAGTGCACAGTTCCTTAGGCTCCTACTAAAAGCCCTCTCAGTTCTCCACCTTAGTTCCAACTTTGGCAAGTCCTACCTACTTGGAGGAGGCTCTTCAAACAAGATGGAGTAGGACGCCCACAGCAACAGCTCCTACAGCCTCTCTAGTCAGACTGAGTTCAGGCCCTTTATACCCCTTGAGCATGCTCAGTCTGACCAGCACCTACTGATCATCATGTCACAGCACTTAGAGCTCAGCAAGCCACCTGAGTCCAACTGGGGAGTCCCGGGAGCGGAGAATGCTGCTCACAGAGTTGGGCTGATTCAGTTACTCACCTGTCACTTGCAACAGCTGTGGTGTCCAGGGGAGGCAGAACCTGGGCAGCAGAAGCAAGAAAGGCACCAGTCAGTCTACGGTGGCAGTCTTGGGAGAGGAGAACGCTTCTCGCAGAGTTGGGCTGATTCAGTTACTCACCTGTCACTTGCAACAGCTGCGGCGTCCAGGGGAGGCAGAGCCTGGGGAGCAGAAGCAAGAAAGGCACCAGTCAGTCTACGGTGGTGCTGTAGATGCGCACCTTCGTCACGCGCCAAAGGGCCGCACACACAAGGGCGCGCCCTTTTGCACGCCCTTTGGCGCGCCCCAGCCCTGGGGCCAGGTGGTCTGTTTCTTCAGTTAGGGGTGTTGTATTGGGGGAAGGAACAAACGAAGTCCATGTCTGGTTTGGAGCTGCTGGGGGTTGGGTTGGAGAGGGAAGTTGGTCCCATCCCCCTTGGTAGGAGGGTGAGCTCCCCTGGTAGGATAGTTGTGGAGGCTGAGGCCCGAGACTCAATGGACTGTAAGGGATTTACTCAGGACAAGAGTGGGATCTGCTCTGCCCGGCATATCTTATCAGGGCCAGATATGCAGGGTGGATTGTCTTTAAAGAAACAGAAGTGATGTAGGGCAGAGATGGTCGGTGCTCTTTCTCCCCCAGGGAAAATAATGAAACAGAGACAAATAGAGAGCTTCCTGGGGGGTATAGATGGGTGCAACAGGAGGACAAGACCTGGCCCGGTGTTAGCCTCACAAGAGGGCAGTCAAGCGGTGGTTCTTTCAGCGGCGGCTTGTGTAGCTGAAGAGGGGGACCACCCTCCATTGACTCCAGTTCTGCCGAGAAGTGATCAAAGTACGGAGGGGTGGATCCCCTTAGAAGACCCATGTCCAGGGTTGGATGAGGACGTTTGTTTATCGGACTTTCTGGCAAGTCGTGTGGCACTTACAACAGACACTTTGCGTTTTATGTTTTCCCAGTTAAATGTTTTGAATGGGAAACTCAAAACAATGAATTTATTTTTATGTCATGAAAGATGGGGGAAATTGGAGAGGGGAGGAGGACGACAGGAGCCACAAGGTTCGGGGGGGAAGTCGGGTGTCGCGATAAGGGAAGGAGAAGTTAGAGTATTACAACAGGATATGTCCCTCCCCATTGTGAGTAAGGGGGTTGAAGGGAGAGGGGGTTGCGAGGGGAGGGAAGGGGGTGTCAGATGGGTCGGCATATAGACAAATCTGTGTTTAAGGTGTTGGAGGATGAATTAATTTTTACAATTGGCCCACAGGTAAATGGTATTAAACCGATTTGGAGTTCACCCTTAAACATCGCGGAACATCTGAGAATGCTACTGAATGAACCTATTACTAGGCTTTATATTACAGCTACTGTGGTGGTTGTGGCTCAAAGGAATTGTCAGGTGGTTAGAGTCCAATTTGCCTCAGTAGAATGGGTTACTCTAATAGTTGAAAGCATAGGTTGGCTGACAGAAAACGCGATTTTTATCTCAAGGGTGGCTGGGGAGTTATGGGAGGGATTTCAGGCGGTGGACTTGAATCAAGTCCATCAGGGTAGGGACGTGTTCCCAGAGGAGCCCCCAGTGATTTGTAGAAAGCGGAACCCCCTCAGGGCTTCTGGAAATAAAGAGGCTGCTTGGCCTGCGGGATGGGTCCCAGGAAGGGCTAAGAATGAAATTGCTCCTCGTAAAGAACCACATAAGACATCGATATTGCGGCCAGGGATGGGTGAAGTGGTCCAGGTGGGGGGGGGCTATGGGTGGTGGTGGGAGGACTCCCAAGACCCGTTGGGGCCTGCTTGAGGGTAAGGATAGTAGAAGTATGGAGCTGGACAAAGGAGTAGAGAAGTTTAGTTCCCTGATGGATTGCGGTGGGCCAGCCCCTGAGGAGGTGGGGAGTAAGGAATTCTTTCAGCAGGGGCAAAGCTTTTTTTTTTGATAAATTGGGCAGTTTAGCGAGGCAGTTGGGGGACTATAACACTTGTAGATCGATGGTTTGTTCCTCCTCCAGATTGGATGGGTTACGCTCAATGGGGAGGGGCCCTAGGGGTGCTGGGATGCACATACATCTCCCCCCTGGTTCGCCGGAGGGTCGGCAGAGAGGTGGGGTTGTAGAGGGTGCTTGGGGGCCCCTTTTTGCAGGCAGCCTGAGATGGCAGGAGCTCCAGTCTCCTCTCTTATGTGTTGATTTAGTTAACATCCCCAATTCTGGTGAGCCCCTCAATAGGGTTGGGGCTCCTGGGCTGGGTGCTGCGGTGGAGGAGATGTCAGGGGGGCAGCAGGGGATCAACTCAGAGCTGGGTAACCGATCCTCTGGTGATAGATCTCAGCTGAGCGATGGTCGAAGAGAGGGGGGAGAGTTGGTGGAATCTAGAGAATTTGCAGGCCCTTTTCCACCGCTGACCCATGACATCTAGTGGATTCCCCCGCAGGGCTGAAATGCCTGTTTTGGAATATTGCGGGGTGGAAACCTAGAAGCAGAGACGTTGACTTCCGCCCCTTTTTGGGTGAACATAATCTGGTCGTGTTACAAGAGACTTGGATGGTAGAAGATTTTACTTGCCCAGGATTTATAGTGTATTCTGTGCCGGCCACCCCCCCAACGGGGCCAGGTAGGCCCAGTGGGGGTTTGGCGTTACTGGTGTATCAGGACTTACAAATGGAAATAAAATGTTGTGACTATGTGGTTTCATATTTTGCTTTATACCTGTGTAAATTTAAATCAGGGCTTGAATTATTGATTGGGAATGTGTATTTACCTCCTCAGTCGTCACCTTTTTTCCAAGCGGATTTTTGGGTTAAGTTAAAGCAAGTCCTCTCTAAATGGTGCGCACAGCTGCCGGGAGCGATATTATTGGTTGGGGGGGATTTTAACATCCGTATAGGCAACCTGAGGCAGGGGGGATGGCATGCACTGTTGGAAGAGGGAGATCCAATGCCCCTTAAATGGAATTCAAGGGATCAGGTGGTTGGTGCAGGGGCAGACCAACTAAGGGATTTCCAGGAAGAATTTGGGTTGATGCTTTTGAATGGGTGTACCGAAGGGGATTGGGATGGAACATTTACTTTTCATTCCCGTCGGGGGTCGAGTGTCATCGATTACTGCATGGTGTCTGCAAGTTCTTATATATATATAACTTGGATTTCAGGGTTATACCAAGGGCAGAGATGAATCATTTTACCCTTGCCTTATGGTTGGTGGATCCCTATAGTGGTAGGAGGGTAGATAGGGGGGAAGACGGGCAAGGAAAGGAGTTGGTAGAGGGGACGGTGCGGAAGAGATGGAATGAAGATTTGCAATTGAATTTTCAAGAGCTTATTCAGCAGGTGGAGATGAGAGATTTGGTGGAGGAGATCATTCATAGTAAGGGAGATTGGAGGAATAACTATGATCAGTTACTGGATCTACTCACTCCACTGTTAGTTTGTAGGAAGGCAGTATTTCATACAAGGAACCAGAGCCCCCCATGGTTTAATAGTGAATGTAGAATGTTGCGATGGAGGTTAAGAAAGGTGGTAAGGAGAGTAAGGGGTGATCCCTCCCTGGCCAATAGGCAAGAGTTAGCTGACCGCCTTAGGGAGTACCAGGCCTTGGTGGCACAGAAGAGGCTGACTGCCCAAGTTGAGGGCTGGGGGAAACTCCTGGCAGCAGCTCTTAAGAAAGACTCTAAGCAATTTGGCTATCTGAGATAGGGGAGCCCGAATTCCAGCAGAAAGATGGGAAGAATTCTATACAGGGATTTTTACTAAGAACACCTTGGTAATGAATAGTCTGCCTAGCTGTGTACCCCTCCCTGAATGGCCCCCTGTCTCTAAGGAAGAGGTGGTGACTTATATAGGGAAATTGAAAGCCGGGAAGGCCCCGGGGGTGGATTTTATCCCCCCCAAAAAAAAAATGTTAAAACAGAACCCTCGGTGGTGGGCCAATTGGTTAGCCCTGTTATTTATGGAGATCAATAATACAAGGAATATACCGAAGTCATGGTTGAAGGGAATTGTTGTCCCCATCTTTAAGAAGGGGGACCCCCGGTTACCGGGTAACTACAGACCCGTGTGCCTCCTGAGTGTAGTAGGGAAACTCTATGCACGTTTTCTTTCAGAAAAACTAGGGGCATGGATGGAGGAAAATAGGATTTTGGAACATGAACAGGCAGGGTTCCAGCAAGGGAAGTCAACGTTGGACCAGGCCCTTGCCCTCTCTGTCCTTACGGAAGGGTGTATAAGTCAAACAGGGAAGTGTTATCTATGTTTTGTCGACCTTGCAAGGGCATTTGATTCAATCGACAGAGAGAGACTATGGTGGAAACTTAGTGGGTCCTCGATAGATTGTAGATTATTATATTTAATGATGAAATTGCACAAGGAGAATACCATTCGGGTTCGTTTGAACATAGGGTCCTCTCTGTCTGGGGAGGTGCGGGTCGACAGGGGAGTCAGGCAGGGTTGCTTGCTGGCCCCCCTGTTGTTTAACCTTTACCTGAATGATGTTATCCCCTTTCTTAGGAGGCTAAATAGCCATGCCCCAGCGATCGGTTCAAGGAAGGTTCCGGCCCTTCTGTACGCAGATGACACCATGTTAATATCCCAGACCCTTGTAGGGTTAAGAAGGGCAATGCAGGGGTTTTGGGCTTATTGCATACAGTAGGGTTTACAAATCAATTTTCAGAAGACCAAGACGTTGGTGATGGGGTTGAAGAGACCTGGGAAACTTCACCGTTGGACAATAGAGGGGAACCCTATAGAGCAGGTACGGGAGTATAGGTATTTGGGAGTTATCGTATCGGCCTCAGGAAGCTGGGTGCCCCATTGGAAGGCCGCTGTTAGTCAAGGTAGATGTTCAGCGGGGGCTATACAAAAATTATTTTTTTCTCATGGAGGGAGGCTGGTCCTTCCTGCCCTCCGGTTATTCAGGGCCAAAACGCTGGCCCAGTATTTGTATGCATTCCCCTTATGGGACCCCCAGTTTCTGGAGAGGTCAGAGCAGGGTCAGAATCAGTTTCTTCAAACAATTCTGGGTGTCCCGCGAGGAACCCCTGTGGTATTGTTAAGATTAGAGACAGGGAGTTCCTCTTTATGGTCCCGGGCTATGGCAATGACCCTGAAATATTGGGCCAGGGTGGTGTTGTTTCCCACTCAGGAGGATTCTCTGCTTAACATGATGGTCAGAGAAGGGTTGGTGGAGCCTTGGTGGGGACAGGTGGAGGAAGTGGTAAAATCCTTAGGATTCTCGAGACAGGCCCTGGGACATCTGGACCTGGAGCAGGCCAAGTTAGTTCTGGTAAGAAGGATTTTGGATCAAGAACTGCAACGGGAGCAGGCGCTATTAGCAGCCCAGAAGGTTGCACCAGCATATGGCCCCCCGGTTAGTATGGCGGGGGAACTGAATTATTTGTTTCAGTGGCTGGATTTTAATCGACGAAGAACATTTACCTGTATGAGGTGTAATGTATACCCTTCGGAAATGAGGGATGGAAGGTGGAAGGCCATCCCTAAAGAGGAGCACTCTTGTGTATTGTGTAAAGGCCCTGAGAAAGATTCCCCCAGTCACGTCCTGCTTTATTGTCCAGCACTGGCAGGGGTAAGAACAGAGATTTTGGGAAGCCTTTTACCTCTGGAGGGGAGGGTTATAAGTGACCCAGAGGGTCTGGTGGCGTCCTTGCTTAGTAGCGTGGACTCTGAAAGGGCAAGGGCGGTGGCCAAGTTTTGTCAGGTATTTATTAGAAGAAGGGAGTCTTATAAAGGGGGGATTGCTTTTTAGATTAATTAGTAGGTATTGCTTGGGGGATCTTATGGGGGGGTTGAGGGGGACAGATTGTTTCGGTGAGTATGTTTGTTTTTTTAATGTGCTACGGATATGATGGAATGTATAAAGTATGTGCTGCATCCATTCATTGGTATGTTTTGTAAAATTGAATGGTTGGTTTGTGGATTTTGTTATGGCCTTTGGCAAAAACAATAAATGGGTTATATATATATATATATATAAAAAAGTCCAACTGGGCATGCCCCAGGACTTAGACTCCAGCAGATTTCTTAGTCTTCACTGGGCATGCTCCAACAGGCTGATGCCCAACAGTATAGCTGCTGGCAGCACAGGAACAGAGCTCCAATAGGCTCACAGGAGGCACCCTGTTACACTGACCAACTCATAAACACTCTCTATACTCAGAGCAGTTTGACCTTCCAGCCTGCTAAACTAAGTCCCTGTGAAGGAGGGGGAATCCCCTCCTTCACTACCCCCACTCCTATCATCTCACCCAGCCCCCATCTTCTCCCCCTACCATCACCCCTTACTGCAGTATTCCTTTAGAGCTTTCATGGGTATGATTCCTGATGTGGAAATGTGCAGACCTGTGAAAAGAAGGTGTCAGGAAAAAGGGCAAGGGGGCAGCAACATTTCCTGTTGTCCTAAAAAGTCTCAGATGTTAGGCCACTTCTGGTTTCCTCAGTTTGCCTTTGTCCTGCAAGAGGTGCTCTTGCTGAAGAACACCTGACAGCCATTTGCACACAGGGGCTGAAATTATGGCGACTACCTTTTGCCACATTTCCCCTATATAAGGGATGGGGGAACCTCATGTCTGGGGGCCAAATACAGGCTATTATTTATTTATTATTATTATTATTATTATTATTATTAGCAAGCAATGTACCTGGTGCTTTACAAAGTAATGGAATAGACACGGTCCCTGCTCTAGGGCTTACAATCTGAGACAGGGGGGACGAAGGAAGGGGAACAGAGGGAGAGACAAGGAGTGTAACATTCATGCAGATGCGAGGTCCCAGGTGCACGTGCTTGCTTTAGTTACATTGAGAATGATGGCTGACTGGTCCATGTGGTGAGGATACGAGTACACAGACCTCAGGTAACAGATTGTACTGGATGGAGGGTATCAGCATGAGTTAGGTGAGGGGAGTGAGGAGTCGGGGAGGGCAGAGCAGAAAAGGTGGGTATTGAGGAAGCATTTGAATGTACGAAGGGAGGGGGCGAGGCAGATGTGGGCAGGGAGGGAGTTCCAGGCATGGGGGGCAGCAAGGGAGAAGGGACGAAGGCTGTTAGGGGAGCAGGGAAGGTGTGGGAGGGTGAGAGAAGGGGCAGAGGAGGAGCTGAGTTCACAGACTGAAGTACGGAGGGAAATTAGTGCAGAGAGGTAGGGGATAGCAAGGTTGTGAAGAGCTTTATAGGTGAAGACTAGGCGTTTGTGCAGGATTTGTTCAGGAAGGGGGAGGCAGTGAAGAGAGGGGAGGAGGGGCTGCATGTGGTCGAAGCAACGGGCAAGGTGGATGACCCTGGCAGCAGAGTTTTGGATGGAGATAAGGGGAGAAAGGTGAGAGCCGGGGAGGTCGGTGAGAAACTAGGTGGTGGTGTTTTTTTAATTTGGCCCCTTTTCAGTTCCTGGATCTAGCTCCTGGATCTATTTCCTACCCCAAAGCACTGAAAAATGCAGCTCAGCATAAGCATTGGTGAGGGTGTGCACGAAAGAATAAAGGATAGATCTTAGCACAGACTGATGATCTCTGGACCCTCCTCTTCCTGAGTGCACCTGTTGTACCTCTCCCTCCCCTCTCAACTTCTGTGTGGCTCTTCGGACTTGTACTCATTTTCAAAGCGGCCCCTGGGAGAGAAAAGGTATCCCACCTTTGCTCTATATGGCCACCCCGTTGCATCCCAGGGCTGATGGCATTCTGCACCTGAAAGAGTCATTGTATTACAACCAAATATAACACAGTAGTGTCATTGACTCAGTAGCAATATGAAACATCACCTTTCTCTGGTCATGTACCTTTTTTAGGAAGCAGAAGGACAGCCCAATGATTAGTGAGATAGCTTGAAACCCGAGAGACCCAGATTCAAATATTTAACCCATCATAAGTTTCCTTGTGAGCTAGAACAGATCTCTTCATTTACAATTCCCTACTTTGGAGTAGTTCCATTGAATTCAATAAGACTACTCAAGAGCAAGTACTCTGATGGTCTCAGAATTGGGGTACTCTGGAAGAAGTGAATTCGGGAATACAGTCTTTGTCAGCACATTTATCTGGCAAGAAAACAAGCATGCTGTCAGGTAGCATGGGTCCAAGTCCAATTAAATTAATGGTATCTAGACCCCTGCTAACTGCTAGGGCTGATGCTTTCCCATTGCAGGATCATAACCCACATCTCAGTTTCCCATTGATTGATAAGATCAGGACAATAGGATTTGCTGACAAAATGAACAGTATACTATTTTAAAGGAAAACCAGAGAGAGACCAGGGAACTCATCATATGGGGAAAAAAACCTTTAAAAAAAAATCCTTTTGGTATCGAGATTTAACACTCACCCCAAACCTGTGGTTGTTTCCAGGTTTCTTTTTTTTTTCCTTTTCTTTCTAAGGAGGGTGGGGGTGAGAGGCAAGAAAAGAAAATGTCTCTCTTGTGGGCAGGATTTCTTTGTTATGTGTGATATTAGTGAGCGAGTAGGATACAAATGCAATACGAGAGACTGTCATGTGCTTGTTTGTGCTGCAACAGATGCGTGGTATTTTTCTTTCTTCTCTTCTTTTAGGATGCTCCAGAGTGCTGACACCTGGGGATATGATTATCCTCTAACCAGATAGCCAGAGAGTGTAAGGCTATGCTACACCAGGTGAGTCCTATTGATGGAAGCCAATCAGAGAAAAGGGACCAGTTAAAAGTAGCTTTCCTTGCTCAGTCTGAAAGAACAAGGCTGGGAGTTAAGGGTAATAATACCTCATATAACTTTATGGGGGAACTATGATTTTTCTAAATGGTATTGTTCATTCCCTGCCATGTTTTCTTCCTGTCAGTGTACCATGAAGAGCACTTTTCAGCTTGGGAGTGAAGAGAAGGAATAAGATTTGCTTAGTTTCTGTTTAACCATCTCTTCTTCATTCTTTGCATTGCTTTTAAAAATCTAACACACTATGTGCAGCTCAAACCTCTGATAATTCTTAATTGATTAATAGTGTGAAAATGTCACAGGGAATGGCCAGACTCTGCTCTTTCCTGTAGGTTTACACTATGGCTATAACAGTGGGGGATGTTTGGCTCATGTTTGTAATGCTATGGGAGAGCTGCTATAGCCTAGTATAGGAGATGTTGGACTTGGTTATGAGAGACAAGAATTCAAATTCTCTCTAAGTTATGTGCTCACTAAGTGGCCTTTGGGGAAGTGCCTATGTTTTGTAGCTATAAAAATAGGAATAATGGCCTACCTCACAGGGTTGGGGTAAGGGAAAACTAAGGATTGAAGAGTGAAACTAATTTACTTTACATTTACACTTTGAACACTGAAAGGAAGTGCTAAAGAAACGATAAATAGTATGAATGTAGGAATAGTTCCACGTGCACTGGCCCACACAGTTAAACTCTCTATAGAAGTTATATATTGTTCCATGAGATGGTTACTTGCTCCAATGTGGGAATTGGGGCACCGTGGATGAAATGAACACCCTCATTCTGGTTACGTTATGCAAGGAAAAAGGATTCTACAATCCCCAGATCCAAAAGAACAGGGGACTAATTATCTCAGCACAGCATTATGGAAGGCAGCCATGAGTCAGTCTTTCATGCATCTTGTTATAACCCCCAACATAGGAGTGATGCTGGGGGAAGAAAGGACTGGATTATTCAGAGCTACAGGGTTTAGAGGAAGTGCTCACCTATTAGTATCTAGGACCAGTCTATCCTTAAATGGATATATCCAAGATGTATCTAGAAGCTGCCACTCTAGCCCGAGGAATCCGGGGCCATCATTCCTCACACAGAGGTACTGCCATTCCACCGTGCCAAGAAACAGCCACTTCAGCCCCAGGACCCGCCATGAGGGTTCTGGGGCCTACGTTACTGGCAGGGAGGGCTGTGGCCAATATGTATCTAGAAGATGCCACTCTAGCCCCAGGACCCAGCATCATGGGTCTGGGGCCATCATTCCTCGTACAGAGGCGATGTCATTCCACCGCATCAAGAAACAGCCAATCCAGCCCCAGGACCCACCGTCAGGGTTCTGGGTCGAACTTAAAGGCAGGGAGGGCTGTGGACAATACCTAGAAGCTGCCACTCTAGCCCCAGGACCCACCATCATGGGTCTGGGGCCATCATTCCTCGCACGGAGGTGATGTCGTTCCAAAGCATCAAGAAACAGCCACTCCAGCCCAAGGACCCACTGTCTGGGTTCTGGGGCCAAGTTACAGGCAGGGAGGGCTGTGGCCAATATGTATCTAAAAGCTGCCACTCTAGCGCCAGGACCCATCATCATGGGTATGGGGCCATCATTCCTCGCACAGAGGCAATGTCATTTCACCGCATCAAGTAACAGCCACTCCATCCCCAGGACCCGCTGTCAGGGTTCTGGGGCCTACATTACTGGCAGGGAGGTCTGTGGCTGGCCAATATCTAGAAGCTGCCACTCTAGCCCCAGGACCCAACGTCATGGATCTGGGGCCATCATTCCTCGCACAGAGGCGGTGTCATTCCATCGCATCAAGAAACAGCCACTCCAGCCCCAGGACCCACCTTCATGGTTCTGGGTCCAAGTTACAGGCAGGGAGGACTATGGCCAATATCCAGAAGCTTCCACTCTAGCCCCAGGACCCACCACCATGGGTCTGGGGCCATCATTCCTCGCACAGAGAGCCTTTTTCCGAATGCCTGAACCGAAGCAAACACAACCGAACCAAACGGCCAAACATGAATGCAGTGACAGAACCGAACGGGTGAACCGACCTGGACCGAACCCAATGGCCGAACCCATACCCTATATTTTAATTCTCCCCAAATTAAGCTTTCCCATTGCATTGGACCTCCAAGTTGTGATGATTAAACCAAAAACTACCCGTATGGGCTTGAACATGCCCTGTGGTTGCACAGCATGCAAATAAAGGGTTATAGCTACAGGGAAGGCAAACCCTCTGAACTCAACAGCCACTTGAACCAATTGACATCGAGGAGGTAAAATTCCTTTCTCGCCACAAATAACAAAGGCTACCAGTGACAGCCAGAAGTGCCAGTCCATGTGGGTGGGTGACAGCGTAACAGGTACCCTGATATCTGACTTGATACTGTATAGTAGTAGTTACTCATTTCACGTCTGTTGTAAAACCCTTGGGTAAGTGGTAGGTACCCAGGAGTATGTCTTTCTTGTAAATAAGCCCTCACAGGTGCTTTGTGGAATCTTACAGTATTGCCCACCCTCCCCTTTAAATCAGGAGGCTTATGAAAAATACATGTTGCAGGACTACATTGGAACCAATGCAGCCCTGCAACATGTATTTTCCATAAGCCTCCTGATTCAAAGAGGACAGCTGTCAATACTCATCTTAACCACAAACTAATTCCTTGTCTGTTCCTGGGACAACACATCTTTGCTTTGTCCATTATTCAGGCCCTATGAGAACTTAATTTCAGTCCTGTTTTTTCCTCCCAAAGCACAGTCTACATCACTACTTACCTGTGTGACCATGCTTAGACAATCTCCTCCACCTCAAACCAAAATCACAGTAACACTGACAAAACAAACTGTGGAGAAAGGTAAGCATAAGCCAATTTCCTACTGCAAGTGTAGTTTTGTCAAAAACATGCTTCATCACATTTCAAGCTTCATAACATATTGCTGCCTCAGATATAAGTGTAAGCAGTCTACTAAGAGCTTGGCAAACTAAATGCTGAAGTAGGCTTTAACCTACACTAATTCATTTACTTGTATTCCATAATGTTACAAATTCCAGTGCTCAGACCCAGACAATTTTGATTTCGGAGGCTGCTTTTACATGAGCGGCTAGGAAAGCACGTTCTTCAAGGCACCACTAGGAAAAGCCACGTGGGGTGTATAACGTGTGTTTATACGCACCGGAAGTGGCTGCACACCCACTTTAGGAATTGATGGCGTGTGTGGCCTCCTAAAACCTCTTTGAAGATGCATTCTGGAAACCCTGATATCGAGGTTTCCAGAACACGTCTTTAAAGAGGCTTCAGGAGGCCACACATGCCGTTGATTCCTAAAGTGGGTGTGTGGTCACTTCTGGTGCATGTAAATGCACCCCACACTGCTTTTCCTAGCAGCACATGGAAGAACGTGCTTCCCTGGCTGCTCATGTAAAAGCGGCCTGAGACAGCAAAAAGTTCTGAAGCTTGAAATAACTTGGTTTGTAAGGCTGAAATATATACTTTTTTTTTTGCTGAAATATTTATTTTTAAGCGGTACACTGGGTTACCAGATAGTGATTTTATTTTGTATCCACTTTAAGAAAATTTGTGAAAATTTGTGAAAATTTACTTGTTACCCTTCAGTTATGAGGCAAAACAGAACAGTAATTCACCATAGAAAGCTTTATTGAGACTTAGGGTGATTTCAGACGTTATGGCGGGCCCAATTCACCACGGGCCGTGGGGTGGTTCGGACCACGACTCAGGTGAAGGGGCACGCCAAGAGATGTGCGCCACTGCTCCCCGGGTCGCGGGGACCGGTGAACCACGGCCCGTGGTGAATGGGGCCCGCCGTAACATCTGTTGTGGAATCGTGGATCACGAAGGGGGCAGAGCCACGTGGTGCAGCGTGCTGCCGCACGGCTCTGCCCCCTGCGTTCCACACCTGCCCTCCCCCACCAGACAGGTAGTGAGAGCAGCCAATCAGGCCGCACTCGCCACCACGGTCGGGGGGGAATGGATTCCACCACCGGCAGGAGTACGTGTACAGATGTTACGATTCAGTCACTCCTGCTGTGGTGGCCATTCGCCACACTTCTGGACCCACTCACATCCTCGGGTCCAGAAGTGTGGTGAATGCAAATGCGGCCCACGTTTGACTGTGGTGAACATCTGGTGGGTAGCAAACAGACGTTCACCACAGTCAAACGCGGGCTGCATTTGAGTGTGGTTCAGGCGTGGTGAATCTTGGATTCGTCATGTCTGAAATCACCCTTAATCTAATCTTTAAAATGCTGTTATGAACAGTTAGACTGTTTCCTAGCCCCAAAGATGAAATTGCAAGAGTGTACATGTAGTATTTATTAAAAGAAATTTGCACTGTAGTTCAATATCTCATTTACCAACAGATCCTCTGCTCTTTCTGTGGCAGTGCCTACCAGTTAGTGTATGCCTGTTGGGTCACTACATATTTACAAAGGGAAAAAAGTTCCATGTGTAAAGAAAAGCAAAACAATGGAGAAAACCTCTTTCAGTGACTGCTATAAGTAATAGAAATATTAAACATGAGTACACAAAAAAACAGACATTGTGTTCCTTGTCCCAGTGAAAAGAAGACCCAAGATGCAACCAAGCCAAGCACGTTCACCTGGTATCTCACATCTTTGTGCATGTTACACTCCTTGCATCTCCATCTGTTCCCCTTCCTTCATGTCCCCACCCCCCCGGTCTCTCAGATTGTAAGCCCTAGGGCAAAAGCCCCAGGTATATTGCTTGTGCTATATAAATGCTTGCTAATAATAATAATAATTAATAATAATAATAATTAATGAAGAAGAAGGAGACACAAACCCTAAGCAGCCTTAGCACAACACCTCTGAAAGACTGCCTCGTCCCCTATATCCTTTTAAGGCCCTTGAAGTCAGCAGGGAGTACCCTCTTGTATGTACCATTAATGTGTTAAGTCTGTACACTAAGGGCATACAAAAAGACTTGCTGCTGTGTGAGAGACAAGTGCTCTGGGGGGAAGCGACCAGGGATGTAACCTCCCTGTAGGCTAAGGGAGCAGGAGGAAAGAGGAGCTGGATGAGGTGGAGGGGCTGGGGGAGCAGGAGGGGGGTTCTTGGAGGAGGGGGTTGGGGGAGCAGGAAGGGGACTCGGTGTGGCATAGGTGTGTACAGCTCTAAGAGAGCTGGCAATAGCCAGCTTCTTCTCTCCAGAACTAGGTGGGTGGGGTTTCCTGTTCAGTTGGTATTGGGGAGCTGCAGGGGGAAGTCTCCATTTTGTGTTATGCAGGAGTTCCCTCTTACTAGGATCCTGTACTGGGCAACAGCAATAAATGTGTTTCCTGCTGCTTCCACCAAGTCTTGTGTGTGTGGACTGGATAACAGAATATAGGGGCTCCCCAGAATTGTGAGTAGCCCCATCTCAGGCCCCACAGATTCCCCAGGGATACTACACTCAGAGGGGAGGTGGCTGAGGGAGGGGGTGGGGGAGCAGGGTGGATCTGGGGCAAGGTGTCTGAGGAAGCAGAAGGGGGGCTATTCTTGGAGTGGGCTCTGTGGGGAGTAAGGGTTGAGCGAGCAGGAGGGGGTAGGGGGGGTTCCAGAGCTGGCAGCTCTCATGACGGTGCTGAGGGGCATGGAGGCTCCTACAGTTACTGGGGCACAGGGCCTGTGTGGGCTCCTCCAAGGTGGGAAGGACAATATCTGCGGCAAGGTGAAGGGAGGGTGAGGCCAGGAGGGGGGATGGGCTGGATGAGGGAGCAGCATTGGGGGGCTCTG
>QEPC01003269.1:296391-307906 GCA_003113815.1 Sphenodon punctatus
TTCCATTGGCCTTTCCATGCATTTAATGTCAACATGTACCCAAATTCTTATTAAACACTTACATAGCATTCTGCTCAGCTTTAGTGTTGCCCCCAACCTGCAAAGGAAGAGGATTGGAGCTGAAAGACCAAGGCAAAGTGTGAGTGCATGGAGCCTAAATTGTAAGCGAGCACAATATGCGAAGCCATACAACATCTTTACTGCTTACATGTTGTGGAAGTTAAGGCGGGAACCTTAACACACAATTTCTAAGTTTGTTAAAGTTTGCTTGGTATGAATCTGCCTTAACTAAGTTTGTAAAACTGTAGGTGTTTTGTTTATCTAATAATTTTAAAGGCTATTTACATCATTTTCTGTATGGAAAGTGATCACAGTTCCATTTGTTTTAAGGCAAAGCGATGCAAGGTATTCATGTACATAAAGGAGGGTACAAGCAGGGGAAGTTTGATCAATAGGACACCTTTTGCTTTTGGTAAACATTGTCAAAAAGTGATCAGTGTCAGTTCTCTGTACCAGGGAAGGCTAATAATAACACTGAGTGGCATGCTTCCTGAGAGCATCCCAAGTATTTATGTTTTGCTCTGAAGGGAGATCTGTAAACACGACTAGAACAAAAATACAATTTTATTGATATCCACCTGATTTATGTTTACAGCATGTGTTGATAATAACCCCATTTGTCACAGAGACCATCGTGAATACTAATTTGGAGTTGCTGAGTCAAAACCACAACAAGGCAGCTTTGGGTGATACTTTTGGTGTATGCATTTTCATATGAACATATTTACAGTAAACTCAACCTTCTGAGTTTGGGAGTAGGGGATATGCAGCAATTTAGAACATGTTAATTTTTTTCTTGTCAGTGGACATCAAGGGCACGGAGGGATCAAGTTGTCTCTCTCCTCCTTACATCTCTAGCTGGATGGTTAGTTACATTTTTCAGTACCTGGCAGTGTCTCTTTGCTTTCTATTGGCACCATCTAGGATGGGAAAAAGACAGATTCTGTTCTCTTGATAGAGAAAGACAGTGAGGTCGATCCCAAACCCTGCAGATCCCATGCACAGCCACGCAGATCCCCATTGAAGGTACATTGTGCCTGAAGAATTTTTGTGTATATGTGTGCACAGGAGATCCACAGACTTTGGGATCGGCCCTACTGTAACCAGTGGAGTAGCCCAAAATTGAGGAGAAACAGCTCCACCTAAAGTCCTCACCATTGCATGCCCATGTTAAGTCAAATGCCCTTCTCCCCTCCTCCTCAACCTGCTACACACACTTCAGGTAAGGCAATTGGACCACTTCCAACTATCCTCTACAAGAAGTCTGAAAACAAAGGCATATTCAGCAGCACCCTCCTCTGTGGGTATTTTCAGATGTTATGAGATCACGCTCAACCACAGTGAACCACGGTCAATCCTGCGACGGGGCCAAAGCGCCCTGAATGTCTGTTTCACAGGCGCCAGATATTCACCATGGCCAATACCCACATGGGGTCAAAATCAACCATGCTTCCGGAGCTCCCCCACAGACCATCTCCGAAAGTGTGGTCAAAGAGATTCCCAACAGGAACCAACAAAAAGTAACGTCTGGACGGCAACCACCGGCCAGACTCAAAGGAAATTATTCCCAGCCAGGGACAAATCATGCAGCGTTGCTGCCAGGCAACGAGCAACAACACAGGCTGGGGAGGGAGATTTAAAGGGCACACAGCAGCAGCTGGGACGAACCGCCCTGGCGTCTTCTGGGTGCTTTGACCACGGCCCGGCCCGGGATTGGCATAACGTCTGTTGCGCTGCCCCGGGTCGTGATCTGGCAGCCCGATTCCCTGCCATGGTCCCGGTCCCATCATGTCTGTTCAGGGCTTTTTTGACCACGGGGGGTGGTTGTTCGGTTCACCCCCACCGGGAAGCCACTGTGGTGAATCAGGACCGCGTAACGTCTGAAATCACCCTGTGTTGAAAACAATTCCAAAGCACATTCAAACCTTTTAAAATGAACCCTAATTCATTCAGAGTATAAAACGTTCATGAAAATGTAATCAAGGGCACACTCATTTGCCACATTGATATAAGTGGCAAATCTCCCATTGAGTTTAATGATGAAAGGTTGCATTGCAGATGCTTATTGAAATAGGACATATCTTTCAAATAGGTAGTCAACCTTTTTAGTCATAGGTAAACATAGTCAAACATTTGTGTTTGTGTTTAAAAAATGCAAACAATAATATTTGTTGGTCAGGACTTCTTTTCGTTCTTCTTAAACCAGGACATTTATTTGTACATCATTCTGGGCTATAAAATATGCTCTTACATCTTCAGGAAGTCACAGGTATTATAACCATTACATACTGGCTAGGGTTGTAACAAGAATAAATTGTGGGAGCTAACAGTGTGATACTCTCGTGGTTTTTTTAAAAAAAAAACTGTGCATCTGCAAAATGGCTACGGGGCTGTTTTGCACATGTGCAGCCCTTTTTCAAAAGAATGCTGGCAGCATTGCCGCCATTTTGGAAAAGGTGAAAAAAATGGTGACCATAAATAGTGATCAGAAATGGCGATGCTACCGCTGCCATTTTGAAAAAGGGCTGCACATGCATAGAACAGCCCAGTGGCTGTTTTGCATATGCACACTTCTTTTATTGTTTTTTTCCCCCCTCCTTCTTTTTTTTTGTGCCATAGAGTTGGTGGCTGTAGAAAAGGAGAGAAGAGACAGACAGACAGACAGACACTGTTAATGTTGTAAGTTATCCTGAGTCTATGGGAAGTAGGAGGGGGTTAAAAATGTGAAATAAATACAGAAGTGGGACTTGAAACACTATGCAGGATGTGGCACACGTGGATATGGTAAGTACATGGAGAAAAACAATCTTAATCGAGCAAGGATTTAAAACCAGGGCTTTTCTTGTTACTTGATTTTCACAGAAATTGAGCCAAGAAGCTTGAGTTTCAACAAAAACCAAGAAAAAAGATGAGATTGAATTTCAGTCCTAGTACTGACTGAGAAGGATTGGAACTGATGTCTTCTCAAGTAGACATGAAACAAAACATCTTGGCGAGTGTTGTTTTTGTTGGAAGCAGGGAATTTGCAAAGATTCACGCAACATGGAAACGTACCAGCTTTTCTGCTGTTTTTGCCATTTTCTGATACTTTTTGCATTTTGAAGGATGCTGCCACAGGCCCATCCCAAGCACCGTGTGTGCCCTGCATGCACCCCTGGGGACTGTGGAGATGAAAACATGCTGCCTAAGCAGCAGGGAAGTGCTGAAAATTGCCAAAGGTGCTGTAAAAATGCCATAAAACTGTTGTTAAATTCCCAGAAAGTGATGAAAAAGTCCCAGAAAGTGACAAAAGTGAAGAAAAGTTTTGGAAAGTGACAAAAGTGAAGAAAAGGTCTTAGAAAGTGACTATAGTGAGCAAAAGGTCTTAGAAAGTGATGAAAAAAATGGTGGAAGCATGGAATCACTGGAAACTGATGAAGTACTGATGGACACTCGCAAACACTCCTGAAAGGTCAGTATTTCCCTTCGGAATGGGAGCACTTCTTCTCATCTCAGCCCTATTTAAATGTACATCGCTGTTAACATAACCTCATTTTCAGAAGTTCAGATTATGCAGAGTGCTAATTGACTTCTGTTAGAACTTCTAATGCTTAATGGTTCTGAAAATGAGACTTTCATTTAATTTGTATTAATCGAATACACTTTGGAATACACATCAAGGTACACTCATTGGGCTTAGCTTCTTGTCCGCCTAATGCTTCTAATTATATCAGAGATAGAGAACGTACAGCCCATGGGTCCAATCTGGCCTGTAGCGGTCTTTTTATTTAGCCCCTTTCCAACTCCCAGATCTGGCTCATGGATGCAGTCCAAGCACTAAAGAGTGAGCTTAAAAGAAGAGAGCTGAAATAGACATAAATCCAAAGACACATCGTGGAACCATGGCATACATGCAACTCTTTAAAAAGTTAAATTTTTAATGCAAAACAGAATTTCTTGGAGACATGCAGGGCTTCACTATTTAATTACATCACAATTAACAAATAGCATTTCTTTTGAAAATAATGTCTGATAAAATCCAATAATGCAGACTTTGCAAGACCACTTACAATAGGATAATCCAATGAGGCCTGGAAATGTTACCCATTGAAATTATATTTTTCCATATTCCTGGAGGGATTGATTAGGCAATTGGATGCCTTTGCAGGTTATTGTGGGGAAAATGATTTGGTTCTCAATTTGACCAAATCAAAGGTGGTAGTGTTTACTAATTCTATTAGGACTAATTGGCATATTTGGAGGGTCAAGGGAGCCCAGATTCTCCAGGTCAAAGACTTTAGGTACCTCGGTATTGCGTTTCAATCTGCAGGGGGTTGGAAAAAACATATAGAGGGGGTGTTGGCGGCTGCAAAGCAATTGGCCTTTGCCATCCGGAAATATTTCTTCTCTTCCAGAAGGAGGGAGTTCAGAATGATTCTTTGGGCCTTCAATGCTAAATCCACCACCAAGGCCTTGTTTGGGGCAGAATTATGGGCACCTTTTGCCCCTTCTCACATAGATAGAGTCCAGTTGATTTTTCTTGGGCACTGTTAAGGGCTCTGGGGGCAACCCTGGGGATTGCTATCAGATTGGAGATGGGTTAGCGGCGGTGGTTTTTCCTGGCATGGTCTAGGGGCCATAGGCTCTGGCTAAGGTCAGTGGATCTGTCTCAAAGGAGGTTATTCCCCTATCTCCAAGAGGACACCTTTAGGAGCCAGTGAGCCCAGAGGATGGAGGACCATTTGGCCATTTTGGGTTTTTCATAGCCTTATATTCTCTCCAGAGACCGGGAGGTGATGGTGATTGAATTTAAACGGAGGTGGGAGGATGTGGACCTACAGGAGGAGAGGGCACAGGTGGCAGTGTCCGCACATATGTCCCATTATCTAAGGTTGACTCAGTGATCGACTCCTTGGCCCAGTACTTGACTTTGAGGTACTCGGCTAGAAAGAAGTGGATGTTGCCAGCTGCAAGATTCAACGCTCTTCCAATGCAGCTTTGGGTGGACATAATAGCTGGGGTGACGCTTGTACAGAGACTTTTCCCCTTTGACCAACTAGAGGTCGAGACAGTAGATGATGTCCTGCTTAGGTGCCATCTGTATGACCCTTTCCGGGATGAGTTCTTGGAGCCTTTATTGATTGAGCCAGTTTGGGTGGTCTGATGATAGGGCAGTGGAATTTTTGCTTAGTGACTCTAACCAGGACACTACCAGTGCAGTGGTAAAGTTTTTGACTGCAGCTTTTATTAGGAGACACCAGTTTGCGAACTTTAAATCAGAATCCTGCAGGAATAGGGATAGTCCCCCCAGGTTTCATAGCTATAGGTGGTGATAACTGATTTATGTTTAATTGCTGTATGTTCTCTCTTGTTGAAAGTTTTTATGTTTGTTGTATGTTAATACTGTTTATGTTATATTATGTCACATTTGTTTTATCTAGCAATCGCCTCAGGCTACACTCAATATATTGAATTGAATATTCCTGAAAGAAAATAAATGATTCATTTATGCCCTGTTCCTCATCCATTTGGAGTTGAGGAGAACCTCTTGTTGAAAACAGTGGGACCATTTTTAGTGAAGTTCCCTCTAATGAGAAGGGTTCCGAACAGGGACGTAACAGCGGGCATTTTTACACGCACATTAAAGTTCCGGATTTTTCAATCTGCTGGGTTTACAAGTCCACAAGTAAGTTCCGGATTCATTTTTCACACACACACTCTCCTGAGGCAGTTCCTGGATGCATTCTTCATACAAACACTGCCCTAAGGCAGCCTAAAATAGTCGCAGCTGTAGACATAACAGGCTGCCATGGAAACCAAGTGACCACAGCTGCCTGGAGCAAAGCAGTTTACCAGGAGAACCTTTTGCACACAAAAGTTCTGCGACAAGTTCTGTACAGAAGTTCAAAGATCCAGATGTTTAAGATCTGGGTGAGTGATTTAGATGCACAGAAAGTTCAGGATGTAACAGCAAACATGCAGGAGAAATGTGTGTGTAAAAACACCCTATACTAGGTACAGCAGGTGTAGCCGGACCAGGACCCAGAAGCCTGTGGGGTCCACATGAATGTAGAATGCACATGCACACTGATTGCCCCAGTAGGGGGCCCAATCTATCTTCTACCCAAGGGCCCATTCCATGATAACAGTATGAAATCATAGATGAAACTGTTTCTGAGCCTCTTTGTATCAGTGAGCCCATAGCTCTGCATAAAATGATGTGGAAAAGAGCCCCTGCTTAAGAAACCATCTTTGGATGTTGACGCACTCGCTAGCTATCAGCCTGTCTCTAACCTCCCCCTTTTAGGGAAATGTATTGAACGGGTGGTGGCCCAGCAACTCCAGTGCCATCTGAATGGCATCGATTTCCTGGATCCTTTTCAATCAGGATTTCAACCAGGATATGGCACTGAGGCTGCATTGGTGGCCTTAGTGAATGACCTCCACTGAGAGATGGATTTGGGACGTTCGACATTACTCTTCCTGTTGGATCTCTTGGCAGCATTTGATACAGTTGACCATGGGTTGCTGTTGAGGCAGCTGTGGGCCCTGGAGGGGGAATGGGTGGGGGGTTCAGTGGGACTGTCCTAGGATGGTTCTGCTCATTCCTCTCAGGGAGAAGCCAGGGGCTGGTGCTGGGGGAAGAAACATCTAGCCCCCGGGATCTTGCTTGTGGCATACCACAAGGTTCCATTCTGTCTCCATTGTTGTTTAATATTTACATGCAACCCCTGCGTGAGGTTGTGAGTCAGTTTGGTGTGTGTTGTCACCAGTATGCTGATGACACCCAGCTATATCTCTCTTTTTCAGAAGACCCAGTTCCTGCAGTCTCAGTGCTTTCCCAGTGCCTGACAGCAGTGAGCGACTGGATGAGACTGAGCAGACTGAGGCTGAACCTTGATAAGATGGAGGTGATGTTGGTGGGTAGGGCAGCTGGGGTGATGGTCCCGCTTGTGGAAGGGATCTGCCTACTGCTGACCCCGCCGGTGTGGAATTTGGGGGTTCTGCTAGACTCTGTCCTCTGCCTGGATTGTCAGGTGGAGGCGGTGGCAAAGGAGTCTTTCGCCAATTGCATCTTGTGTGGAGGATCCAGTCATATGTCTCAAACCCCGACCTGGCCACCCTCATCCATGTGTTCATCACCTCTAGGTTGGATTACTGCAATGAGCTCTATGTGGGGCTGCCCTTGATGACAGTTCGGAAGCTGCAGCTGGTGCAGAATGCTGCGGCCCACCTCCTGATGGGCTGTAGGGAACACAATGCACCAGTTCTCCGAGCTCTGCACTGGCTGCCTATAGCATTCTGGACCCGATTCAAGATGCTGGTGTTGACATTTAAGGCCCTACATGGCCTGGGCCCCTCCTACCTGAGAGACTGGCTCACTTCCCGGGCCCTGCAGTGATCCCTGTGATCCACCAGGGGTGCCTTCTTGGATGTCCCCCGGGTAAACGGGGGAGCCATGATGGAGCAAGCGTTCTCGGTAGTTGCACCATAGCTGTGGAACTCCCTCCTGGAGGAGGCTCGCCTGACCCCAGCTTGTTGGCCTTCCGCCGGGCCTGTAAGACCTGGCTGTTCATCCATGCCTTTTGGGGAAGGGGGAAAAGGGATAGGGGTGGGATTTTTTAGTCAGTGGGTCTTATCTCTTTTTATTGTATTTAATGTTTTTGTAACCGCTCCCCACTTTTATATATATATGTATATATTTTAATATATTTTTATTTGTTTTAACTTCTGTAAGCTGCCCCGAGCTGCTGTGAGGCTGGATGGGGCAGGGTATAAATCATTAAATAAATGAATAAATAAATAAATAAATGGGGCAGGAAAATGACAGCAGGAGTGGCTACTATTCCATTTCATTGACTGAACTAGTAGCTACCAAAGGGCTGCAATGTGACACCATATCTGGGTGCAGCTAGAGAAGCTGCTTGCATTGGATCCCTGCCCTGCAGTGGGCAATTGGCTCTGCAATACTGCAGGACGAGCACAGGGAGCCAGGTACGTGAGCAGTTTTTGAGGGGCAGAGGAGGGCATGCGATCCTCCCCCTGACAGCTGATGGGGAAGAGGAGCCCAGGAACAGCATGCACCCTCTTCCCAGGCTACCCTACCTCCCCCCCAATTAGCTGCCTGCGAAGTTGATCAGGGGAGAGGGGAGCCTGGGAAGAGTGCAGGCTTTCCTCCCCTCCTCCCAAATCTACCCAATTGAAAGCTCATGGGAGGAGCCCGGAGGAGGCATGTGTTCAGCCCCCTTCCCACCCTGACAAACAGTAGGGATGTGTGAACAGATGGCGGTTTGGGTTCAGTCGTTTTGTTCAGTCCTGTTGTTTGGTTAGGTCGTTCGGTTCTGTCGGCGAGTTTGGGTTCGATTCGGTCAAGTTCGGTTCAGTTCGGTTGTTCGGAAAAAGGTATTGCGAGATCCCGTGATTGTGCCAGAAACCAGAAATTCAAGTATGTGCAGAGCTTGTGTGGGTGACAGTGTGTGTGTTGTGGCTGGCTGGCTGGGTGTTCGGTTTTGATTCGTGTTTTTGGCTGTGTGGTGTGTTGGTTTGACTGTTGGTTTTGGTTTGGCTGGTTGGTGAGTGTTGGTGGGTGACTGTTTGCTGTCTGTTGTGTAAAAAAAAATGAAGAGGAGTGTTGTTCTAATTAAATGCCGGGGGGCCAAGGTGGTGCTCCTGGAGCCGGTGATGGAGGAGGAGGAGGAGGAAGAGGTTGCTGCCCCAGCCCCTGGACCTTCGGTAATGGTGTTCCTGGAGCCAGTGGTGGAGGAGCAAGTGGGAAGAGGAGGTGATGGCAGGTTTGTAAACTTTTTTTAACTTTGAAGACAAGAAAGGCTTTATCCATTAGAGTGAGCTCACTGGTGTGCGGGTGGGTGCATGGGTGGTGGGCATCAGTCAGACACAAACAGTGAGCATCAGCGGGTGGCAGCGGATGTCTACCACAGAGAGAGAGGTTCCTGTAGTGTGTGGGGGGTCTCTTCCAGCAGTCAAGCATGAGCATGAGCAGCACCCCCACCCAAACATGTGCCTGCCAGCCATCCCTAGCAAGGGTCTCCACTCTTTAGTTGCCATCCCTACCTAGCACCTCCAAATAAGGGCAGGCTTTGCACGTGCCAGCCAGGGTCTTTCCAGTTGCCATCCCTAGTGCCCCAAAGAAGGCAGGATTTGCACATGCCAGCCAGGTTCTCTCCATTGCCATCCATAGCAACCAAAGAAGGACAGGATTTTCGCGTGCCAGCCAGGGTCTCTCCATTTGCCATCCCTAGAATTCCCTAGCACTTCAAGAAGTTCAGGAATTGCACATGCCAGCAAGGGTCTTTCCAGTTGCCATCATTACTAACACCACAAGGAGGGCAGGATTTGCATATTCTAGCCAGGGTCACCATCTCCAGTTTCCATCCCTACTAGTACCCCAAGGAGGGAGGATTAGAGGCATCATCATAAATGCATGATATTACTTAGGTGTTGTTTATGTGTTCCTGTTTCAGAGAGGGTGAGGATGAGGAATCCTCCAATGCCGGTGCCAGGTGCAGGAGGAAAACACCAAGGCAGAGGTTACCAGTGCCACCCCCAGACAGTGGGTGTGGGCAGACAAGGTCCAATGTCTGGAGGTGGTATCAGAAGGACAGCGGATTCGCCATCTGCAATGTAAGGCACGAGGGCTGGAACAACAGTGTATGCATTGCCCTATGACCTGTTAGGAATGGGAGTCCCCTTCAGAGAGGGATTGGCACCCACCCACTTGTAGAAACAGAATGCAGGCAGGGCTTGACAGAGACCATTGGTCTGATGCAGTATGGAACTTCTTATGTTCCTATCTTTTTATGTTCTTTAGACCTGCAGCAAAAGATTCAAAAGGGCCAGAGAGGGGACCACATCGGGCCTAATCTCCCACATAGAGAAGCTGCATGGGAAGAAGGTGGCTCAGCTGCAGACTCTGGCATGTAGAAATGTGCAAACGCAGTTCAGAAGTTCGGACTCGAATAGTTCGGTCAACCAAACCAAACTTTCGAACCAAACTCGATTTCGACCAAACAGTTGGGTCGAATCCGAACCAGTTCGAAGGTCAAAACACCCGGTTTTGTATGTATGAATTCGGTTCAGTAGTTCAGAATTCAACTGAACTCAAATAGTTCAGTCGACCAAACCGAACTTTTGAACTGAACTCGATTTTCAAACCAAACCAAACCGAATTTTCAAAATCAGTTCTGTTTGCACATTCCTGCTGGCATGGCCGTGGAGCTGGAGCATCAGCACCAGAAGAAGGGGGGGAAGACAACCCAAAAGAGAAGTCACCAAAGCCCTTCCCCCTCCTTCAGCTCTGATGTGGAGTCCCCTGGACCCAGGCAGCCTGCAGCGGCAAGGGCCTTTTGGGATGAGGTGGAGAGGCCCACCCAGGACTTTGTGGCTGGTCTACAGCAGCAAGCAGCCACCATGGAGAACCGACTGGTGGAACGGTTCCAGGCAGTCGAGGCACGGGAACAGAAGGTGGAGGTGTACTCGCAGTATGTCTCAAAGTATGTCTCCGCTGAGATGGCCGACCTGGAACTCTTCCGCCAGTCAGTCTCCCAGTGACAGGCGGCTGTGGCAGGGGCTGTTAAATATACCATGCAATACAGCTACCAAATGCCGGCAGGTGTGATGCCTCCTGCCCCTAGCTCCCATGCACCCCTTCTGCCTTTCCCCCAAGTTCTGGAGGGCAGGCCCAAAGACTGAGTAGCGATAAGTTTCATTTCTAGTTTAAAATGTTTAGTTTTTGTTTTATAATGTTGCTGTTGTTTTGTTAATAAAAGTTATATTTGTTGTTATTGTTATGAGCTTTGTTTGAACTTACCAATCTTTTATCCCTCTGTGATGAAGTTCAAACTGGAAGGTGGCAGAATCTCATACAGCTTGTCGATCCCTACCAGCAGCACCTGGCACCACATGTAGCATAGTTAAGGTATTAACCCAAAGATGTGCCAGGCAGCTGCAGGGTCTCAACTTGCAGACAGCCTCCTAGGAGGGGCAGAGCTTGTGTCTGTGTGGGTGTGCCAGAGAGAAAGAGAGACAGCCTCTTTTGGCAGTGGGTATCCATGAGTGGGTGCAGAGGAGTAGGCTGGTGGGTGGGCCAGGCTTGCAGATGGGCGCCGGTGGCTTCTGGCCAGTCAGGCATGAGCACTCAGAATGGAATGACAGTCCCCTGTGACTGGAATGATGATCCCAGAATCTTGTTTATGGTTCCTGGGACAGGCGGGCATGACTGCTTCAGGTACAGTGGAATGACAGCCTAAAGCCAGGGCCCCATGAGAAATGCGCTGCCGCGATTCACGTTTTTTGTGCAGAATCCTGCCTTAGACAGGATTAGCGCAGAAACCAGGGAAATCCCCGCGGATTTCCCTTTCACTGCCGGTGAATCAGGGGCTTGCTTTGACTCACCGGCAGTGAACAATAGAGCAAGCCCCTGATTGGCTCACTGGTAGTAAGCCCCTGATTGGCTCAC
>QEPC01003269.1:309294-366082 GCA_003113815.1 Sphenodon punctatus
GGGGGGGGGTTGCCTGATATTTGAAATACCCATACACAGAAAAAATTATAAGTAGATTTTTTTATTAATTGGTACAAGGAAATGGATCGCCAATTTTGCTAGACTTGTTTTGTAACTTTATTGGATTGCAGAATTTTCAATTTGGGGTCGCAGAATTTTCAATTTGGGGTCACAGAATTTTCAATTTGGGGTCGCAGAATTTTGGGGGGAAATTGCAGAAGAATCGGGACCCTGCCTAAAGCCTATGGGAGTTGAATGATGTCCCTAGAATTAGTGCATGGTTGGGCACACTTCATTCAATCATGTGATAGGTAGGTAGGTATAGGAACGCACACAGGCAGGCACATAATACGTTCCATGTTTTGTTATATTCCATCTCATTCTGGTTGATTTGTTGCTGCCGGATGTGGGCATCGGGCACAGATGGGAGTTCTTCCTGGTCCTGGTAGGTGGAAACTTGAGCTGACCCCCTCTATCCCATCTCTCTCGTTCAAGCAGGGAGCCTCTCTCTCTCTCCCTCTCTCTCTCTGGACATATAGTGCAGGTGACAGCATGGGTGGGATCGTGTCTGTCTCTCCTTCTAGCAGAGGGGAGACGTTCTCTCTCTCTCTCTTTCTCTCTCTCTCTCTCTGTCTCTCTCTCCAGCAACCTGGGCGGACAGACAGGCAACTTGGCATGAGAGGTAGGAAGGCGGGCTGAGGCAGGCTTTGAGTTTGGCAGCAACCTGGGGTACAGAACCCTTGGCACAGACAGCATATAGGCCTGGGGACCATGGGCACTAGCAGCAGCAGACAGTGGGTTGCCAGGGTACAGAACCCTTGGCACATACAGCATATAGGCCTGGGGGCCATTGGCAGCAGCATCACCAGACATTGGTTGCCAGGGTACAGAACCCTTGGCACATACAGCATATAGGCCTGGGGGCCATTGGCACTAGCATCATCAGACATTGGTTACCAGGTTACAGAACCCTTGACACAGACAGTATATAGGCCTGGGGGCCATTGGCAGCAGCAGGCAGTGGGTTTCTGGGGTACAGAACCCTTGGCACAGACAACATATAGGCTTCAGGGCCATTGGCTGCAGCAGACATTGTTTTCCAGGGTACAAAACCCTTGGCACAGACAGCATATAGCCCTGGGGGTGATTGGCAGTAGCAGCAGCAGACAGTGGGTTACCAGGGTACAGAAACCTTGGCACAGCATATAGACCTGGGGGCCATTGACACTAGCAGAAGTAGAAAGTGGGTTGCCAGGGTACAGAACCCTTGGCACTGACAGCATATAGGCCTGCGGGCCATTGGCAGCAGCAACAGACATTGGTTGCTGGGGTACAGAACCCTTGACAGCATATAGACCTCGGGGCCATTGACATCAGCAGACAGTGGGTTGTCAGGGTACAGAACCCTTGGCACAGACAGCATATAGGCCTGGGGGCCATTGGAAGCAGCAGCAGACATTGGTTGCCAGGGCAGGCAGGCAGCGTGGCATGAGCGTCAGGCAAGAAGACTGAGGCAGGGTTTGAGCTTTGCAAACTGGGCGGGCGGGCAGGCAAGCAGCGTGGCATGAGAGGCAGTAGGGCAGGTGGGCTTGGGTAGGCTTTGAGCTAGGCAACCTGGGTGGGAAGATAGGCACCTTGGCATGAGAGGCAGGAAGGCAAACTGAGGCATGCTTTGAGCTTGGCAGCAAGCTGGGTGGGCAGACAGCCAGTGTGGCATGAGAGGCAGTAGGACAGGCAGGTTGGGACATTGGCAGCAGGGCACTCAGATAGGCTAGCAAAGACAGTGCAGTGCGAGAGAGCGAGAGTCAGTCACTGTCACATAGGCGGGCCAAGATCGTGTAGCCACTAGCCATACGCAGGCTGGTAGGCTTACAGTTTCCCAATGACACCCTGTGTCATGAGGTCACTCAGATAAGGTGGCCGAGGCCATCTAGTATGAGGGGGGGGGCAGGCGGGCACCAGGCATTGGGAGGGAGGGTCCACACCTCAGCAGCACAGTAGCAGTAGCCCTAGCCCAGATTGAGGAGGAGGAGCCCCGTCCCATGACTGCCCCTGACATGGAATGGCGTGTGCCACTGCACCTTCAAGCCTTGTCCAGGGGCAGCTCGGTGAACACCAGCAGCGGAAGGTTCACCTTAATGAACAGCAACTACTCCACAAACTTGGCCCCCACTCTCAGAATGTGTGGGGAGCAAATGTCCCCCACCATAGAGAACACCCGCTCGCTGGGGACATTGGTTGGTGGGCAGGACAAGATGCCCTTGGTCACTTTCGACAGGGCCAGCCACACGTTGGCCTTGCTGGCCCAGTAGGCCAAGGGATCGCTGCTGGGATCAATGCATGGCTCCTCCTCCGGGTAGGTCTCCATGGCTGATGTGGTGCCGTCATACTCCCTCTTGTAGCTCTGCCTGGGCACCACCTCCACCACTGCCCTCAGCCACACTGCTTGCCCTATTGTGCACGGCGTCCTACTCCCCAGAGTGGCCTGCATGGAGGCTGAGCTGCTTCTGCTGCTGTTCTTCCCCCCTGCTTCTGCTGTTCTTCCCCCTTGCTCCTAATTACCATTAGGCAATTTGTTCCACTGTTGAACAGCTCTTACCATTAGGAATTTTAAAAAAAAGTTTAAACAAAATCTGCTTTCTCATTTATTTATTTTATTCATTTATTTATTAAAATATTTATATCCTACCTCTTCTGCTCCCAGCAGCTTGAGGTGGCTAACAATAAAAACATAGAATACAAAAACACACCAATAAAAATACATTAACACTTCATTAAAATACAACTAAAACTGGGGGGAATAATCAGCCCCCACCACCCTAACCCATACCACCTCACCGCCCATCACCCATCTCCCTCAACAAATGCCTGGTGGAACACCCAGGTCTTGCATCTTCGTCGAAAGTAAGGGCAGTCCGGATCCAGCCGGGCCTCTGCCAGGAGGGAGTTCGACAGCCTAGGTTTAGCCGCCGAGAATGCCCTCTCCAGAGTCGCCCCCCCGAGATACTTGTTGGACCTCTAAGAAGGCACCCACAGCTGACCACAGGGGCCGTTCCAGGGCCTGCGGAATGAGGCAGTCCCGCAGGTAGGCAGGGTCCAAGCAGTTTAGGGCTTTTTAGGTCAAAACAAACACTTTGAATCGGGTCCAGAAAACTATAGGCAGCCAGTGCAACAAATGGAGCACCGGTGCGCTCACAGTGACCCGTCCCCACAAAGAGACGGGCCTCCACATTCTGCACCAACTACAGCTTCTGGGCCATCACCATGGGTAGCTCAACTTAGAGTGCATTACAATAGTCCAATCTCAAGGTAATGAAAGCATGGATGATAGTAGCCAGGTTGGAGTCTGAGATATATGGTTGAAGCTGCCGCACCAGATGAAGCTGGCATAATGTGCTCCTTGCCACAACATATCTAGGTACACCTGGACATTCAGGTGGAGCCAGGTATCAAGGACCACTCCCAGAGTGCGAACCTGGGAAACCAATGGGGGATGAACCCCATCAATAACAGGGGACATCACACCCATTGCCTTACCCACTAGCATCACCTCCATCTTATTGGGATTCAGTTTCTGTCAGCTCGCCCTCATCCATTTCCCCACAGCTTCCAAGCATCATTTGAGCCCATTATTTCTTATCCTGCCTTTTGGATCAACAGAGAACAAGTCTTTGCCATCTTCTGTGTGACAGCCCCTCAAATATTTTGAAGACTGCTACAATGTCTCCTCTTAGTCTTCTCTATTTTAAACATACCCAGCTCCTTCAACCTTTCCTTATAGGACTTGGTTTCCAGACCACTGGACATTTTTTGTTGCCCTCCTCTGAACCTGTTCCAATTTGATGATGTCCTTCTTAAAATGCAGTGTCCAGAACTGGTTACAATACTCCAGATGAGATCTGATCAGCACAGAATAGAGTGGAGCTATTACTTCTTGTGACCTGGACACTATCCTTTTGTTAATGCAGCCTAAAATAACATTAGCTTTTTTAGCAGCTGCATCACACTGCTGACTCGCGTTCAGTTTGTGATCAACTACAACGCCTAGATCCTTTCCACACGTACTTCTGCCAAGCCAGGTATCACCCATCCTATACTTGTGCACTTGATTTTTCTTACCTAAATGCATAACCTTACATTTATCACTGTTGAATTTAATTTTGTTAGTTTCGATTTAGTTTTCCATCTTGTCAAGATTATTTTGAATTTTATTTCTGTCTTCTAAGGTGTTAACTATCCCTCCCAGTTTTGGTGTCATTTGCAAATTTGATAAGCACCCCTCTACTCCTTTATCCAAGTCATTAATAAAGATATTGAACAGTACTGGGCACAGAACAGAGTCCTACAGGACCTTGTTTGATACCTCCCTCTAGATTGCTGAGGAGCTATTGATGAGCACACTTTGAGTACAGTTCATCAAACAGTTGTAAATCCACCTAATGGTAGTATCAGCTAGCCCACGTTTTACTAGTTTGTCAATAAGGAACGGGAGTTTTGTCAAATACTTTGTTGAAATATAGATATATTACATCCACGGAGTTCCCATGTTCCTCTAAACTAGTAACTCAATCAAAAAAAGGAATAAGATTAGTCTGGCATGATTTATTCTTGACAAATTTTTGCTGACTTCTAGTAATCACAGCATTGTTTTCTAAATACTTATAGATTGACTATTTTATAATCGATTCTAGAATCTTTCCCGGTATTGATGTCAGGCTGTAGTTTCCCGGATCCTCCTTTTTTCCCTTTTTGAAGATAGGGTCGACATTTGCCCGTCTCCAGTCTTCCAACACCTCACCCATTCTCCAAGAGCTCTCAATGATGACAGACAGAGGTTCTGAGAGTACATCAGAAAGTTTCTTCAGGAACCTGGGATGAAATCCAGCCCCGAAGACTTGTACTCATTTACAGTACCTAGGTATTCTTTTAACATCTCTTTATCTGTCCTGAGCTGCAATCCTTTCCCCTGAACATTCATGCTACTTTTGCCAGATTGGATAGTTTCCTTTGTGGAAGAAGGTAGTAGTAAGTTTTTTATTTGTTTGACCATTGGTCTTAAACAAAATCATTACATAGTACACAATAACCAAAAATTACACAGATGTAAAATAAACAAAACAACCAGCACTTTTATAATCAATTTTCATAAAAATGAAAATAACGTATCTTATTTAAAACATAATAAAACATAATATAACTCTGGTCAGCAGGAATATCCAATCCTCGATGGTCACAACCTGTAGAATTATCTACTGAAACTCTACGTTTGGCCACCGAGCCTCTCCTCAAACAGCTTATGTCGAAATGCCAGGGCTCCCCTACAGAATTTTGCCACTTGCCTGGCTACCAATGAATTTTGAGGGCCCATACACCTAATTAGAAGCTCAGGCCATAACGGTACCCCTGTCTGGTCGAACAATGGTTTTAAATATGTCTTCCGCAAATAACTATATATTGGACAACTAAATAGTACATGTGATAAGTTTTCAATCTCACTTTGCTCACATAGAGTACAAACTCTTGATTCTTTAGCGATACCTTTGTACCGCCCCTCCGTCCAAGCTGAAGGGAAAAGATTCAGCCGGTACAATGTATATGCACGCCTTAAGACGGGATCGTTCCATTCATGGAGATAACTATTCCTCCCAACCCCCATCTGAATAAGATGATAATCCGGGGCAACTCTTTGCAATCTTAAGTCCGCCTGCAACCCCTGAGCATCTTGATCCAGAATACGCTTCTTTAGCATGGATCTAGACCTTGAAAAGTCAGATAAGAGAAAAAATTCTCTAGAAAAACCTAACTTGTGGACTTCCTTTTCTATCCCTACTTGCCAAGCCCGATTTTCCTCCTGGGCCAGGCTTATCAAGCCCAATTCAGGGCCCCCAAAAATACCCCTAAGCCAGAATGTCAACATCATTATCAATGCTCTTGCTTTTATCGAGGGCGTATTAACCTCTGCCCTTAACAAGACAGCCGGGGTGCCCCCTGGCAACCCCAATATATTCTTAAGAAACTTATTCTGATACTTTTCCAGATTATTCAAATAGCCTAACCCCCATATTGGGATGGCATAAAGGAGATGGGAAAGAGTTTTAGCCTTAAACAATCGCAATGCTGGCGACACCAGCTGGCCCCCTTGCCTATAGAAAAAGGAGATTATGGCTGCCGTAGATCTAATTACCTGGCTTTCTGCATATTTCAGATGGTGAACCCATGCACCATTCGCTGAAAGAAAAACCCCCAGATATTTGAACTGATTTACCTGTTCGATTTCTACTTTCCCCAGAAGGTAGCGCCAATGCTGGGTGGGTGATGGGTGGAGGTGGGTGTTGTATGGGAGTTCACCCACCCACCCATCCTGCTCAGTGTTCACATGGACGAACACCGAGTGGACAACCACCCACCCACCACTGTATGTTTATATGGCCTTCCGCCCCTGTACACCTGCCCGAACACCAAGGGGGGGGAGCGTCCATGTAAAAATGGCCTCAGTTACGTTAAATTATCCCTCAGACTATGTTCATGCTTGACAAATGTAGCACGTGATTTGGATGATAATTTCAGCATTTTAAAAAAAAAAAATCAAATATAAAAGTAACATTGCTAAGAGTAGTGAAAGGTGACATACTGTTGGATGCTCTTGATCATAGGAGAACATTTTAGGTTCAGCATAAACATAGCCAGCTGGAGATTAACAGAAAATTCTCTTTTTTTAATGCTGACTGAGACCAAAGTTCATTGTTGCTACATTAGAATGAGTAACAGTACCATTTGCTGAATTCCCACTCAAAATAGACAACTGGAGGAGATGTCTCAGCAAAAACAAGCTCTTTGGTAAGCGGCTCAGTAAGTTTATTTTTCGCCTTTAGGCACAAAAGATTAAAGAGTTTACCTTCTAGAAATGGAAAGCAGTCTCTTGCCAGCAGAATGTTAGTCACTTCACTTCAACAATAATAGCAACAATAACAAAAACAGGAGGCAGAGCATGTTCATAATATAACCCTGAGAGCTGGGTACAAGTACAAAAAAAGTTCTGCAAACTTTTATTGCATGTTGGGAAGAAGAAAAAAGGTCTGTCACAAACAGCAAGAGAGAATGCAAAAATAAATTTCCCATTCCTTTTACTTCCTTTTTCCTTTTTTCTCAAGGAGAGAGAATAAACAAGGAAGAAGGGGAAAAGAGCAATAAACAACTTTTTTCACTTAAACGCAAAATCAAAATTTTGATTTTAATTAATTTAATATAGAAATCTTGAAAAATCCTGAGGAAATAGCTACATACATTGTATTTAAACATGCAACACTCATTACTTTGTTTCCAAACCTACTCTGAAACAAATAGTACAGTCCCTTTCAAAGTATTAGATTGCTAAATGTTTTGAACCAATGCTCAGGGATCACCACACCCCTCTCAAAGATGGCCATGGACTGGTGCATGCTCCTTGCAAAGCTTCTAAACAGTCAGCATATGCATGCTATGGTCATCTCCTGACCAACACTCCTCCTGGGGATGCTTGTGGTGTGATAGTGACCACATTTCTGTAGCCATGGCCAGCATCACAAACTAGCTGCAGATTACTTACTATGGGTTCATGGACTACCACAGACCACAGTTTTGGGAATCAATGGATTAGATTGTACATGCACCACTGCACCATTACATGCACTACTGCTTTGATCCAGAGCATTATTAGAGCGTGGGAGGGCGCTAATAGTTAAGGTTTGTTGTACACTACATAATAAAGCACCAACGTTCTATTTGTTTGATAATTGGCATGATCAAACCTAGGATTGTGAAATTGGTTGTGGAGTATCACAGGTGTACATAGTTCATGCAGTGAAAGTTTCAGCTGAATCTGTTGGGTAAAAGCTGAGATATCGCAGTTTGAATACTTCACTTTGAAGCCTGGTTTTTAATTTAGTCAGACCGTCTTGGTCTCGGCAAGGTAGAGGGGTTGAGTGTTGATGGGGAGGCATAATTAGCCTTTTATAAAAATTAAAGGAGGCTGCCAGGGGGTGCCTTTGTGGTTTTATTTGTAAATCTGATTAGTAGTTTAAAGTTATGGGGTTGTGAAAAAACCCATGTTAGCCTATGGAGAGGGGCGGGGCTTTTTTGAAGGAGCACTGCTCACTACCGCTTCTCCCGTCTTTCCCTTCCTGAGTGGGGCTCGAGGCAATTGACTCCCTTTGGCGTCTGAACATGCCCCCTTGGGTTCGGTGCAAATCCAGCTCCGGGGATATTGACACACACCCCCCACAAGATTTGCAAAGGTTGGGGGTTGGCCACAGGTTAATTTTGTTCAATAATAAGTATTATTTAGAAGGGACAAATGTTGTCTTATATTATTTGTAATTGGGAAAAGGGAAGGTTCTCCCCTGGTGGCAGCAGGGTGAGGAGAAGTGATGAAATGGATGGTTAATACGTATTATTTAGAAAGTGGGTATGTTACCAGTCTCTTAAATTGTAACGGGTTATTGTTGTTGGATTGGTTACTATGTATTATTTATGGTCTGATGTGGACCTTATGTTATTTCACTTAGTTGTAAGCCACCTCGAGCTTCTTGTGTGGGATAAAAATAAAAAGTGAAATGAAAAAATGAAATGAATTGTACCTGGGGGTTTCGGGGTGCTGGGAAGTGAGGGTGTGGAGGGACAAGGGAGAGAGGGCAGGAAGGTGCTTTGGAGGAGGGGTAAGGGAGTGAGAACAGGGGGTACTTTGGGTGGGCAATGGCAATAGCAGGGGACGCTTTGGGTGTTGGGGTAAGGGAGTGAGGACAGGGGATGTTTTAGGTGTGGGGTAGACAAGGGAGCGAGGACAGGGGGAACTTTGGATGTGGGGGGGGGCAAGGGAGTGAGGGCAGGGGGCACTTTGGGATTAGATTAGATCAGGAGAAGGGGAGAATTTTTACCAAATTTCAGAAAGATTGGACAAAGGGTCCTGATGTTATTATAAGACATTAACCTGAAAAAGCATTCAGAGAGTAACATTTTTATATTCCATCCTGTTTACAAGATATTTGACCAGAATCTATCCCACATGTTCCCTGTCATCTCTGCCAAACAACAAGACAATTTCATAAAGGGGGGAAATGGAAAGGGTGTGTGTGTAGGCTTTCTGTTAGCTGAGGCCATTGGAATTCCCCCCACCAGTGACCACTAGTCTGTCCCTCCCCCAGGTAACCATCTTAAAAGGGGCTGCTGCCCAGGGGGTGGTGACCTCTGGGCGGTAGCCAAAGGCCATGGCCAAAGGGCATTAGCCCGTTGGTGTGCCTTTAGCAGACCAGAGTGGCGGTGGTGGCCAGACGTTGTTTGCCGGCTCTCTGGACTGTGACAGTTATTTACCGGCTCACCTGGTGATGCTTCCACTGCTCCTAAAACTTCTGACGCCAATTCTGATGCCGCTAATGCTGCCTGGACCTGTCGCCACTTCCCAGACCCATGCTGTCTGGCCCCACAGGTACTAACTCTGGGTCCTGGTGCAGCCAAAAGCCTCTGGCCGCCTGGCGCCACCACAGGTGAAGGAGTGGGGGCTAGCTTTGTATATTAAGGCTGGATTGGGGTGGGGATGGGGTATTTCCTTTATGGGGGAGAGGTACAAGGGAACTTGGTTAGGGTCGGGAGGGCTGACCACCTCGGTGTGAGGGAGGGGTGCAGCCCTCTCAGAGGGAGGGATCCTCTATTGGCAGAAGAGGATGGGGGTATTTGGGGAGGGGGATCTCTCTCAGGGGGCTGGTGGGGAGGCCTTTGGGGGGCTTGGTGGAGTGGATTGGAGTGTGTGTGTGTCTGCAGCCATAGAGGTCATTCTGGGCTGGGGGAATTATGGTTCTTCTGGGAGGCGGGTTTGATCTGTGAGACAGGACAGATGGTGTGTTTCTGTTCTTCTCACTGGCCCCCAGGCAGGTGGTGAGGTGATATGGGATCAGAGGACCCCTAGCCTCAGCTTGATGCTGATAAATGCAGGGTCGTTAGCGAATAAGTCACCTGCGATCCGGGAGCTGATCCTGGACCAGGCGGCCAACCTTGCACATATCACGGAGATCTGGCTGTATAATGAATTGGAGCCTATACTGGTTGATTTTGTTCCAGCCGGGTACTCTGTGCAGCATCAGCTGCAGCTGGAGGGACAAGTGGGGCGCGGGGGGTGGTGAAGCCAAGTTTATTTTTAAGGATGCCTGATCCATGAGGAGATTTCCTGTGCAATCTATCATGGGTATAGAGGGTCTCCATCTGAGTTTGGATTTGGCTGGAGACAGGGTAAGGATACTGCTGATATACTGTGAACCCACGTGTACGGCAGCCTCCCTACACGTGCTGACCGAGCTGGTGTTGGAGGTGATCTTGTGGTCCCCCAGGACGATAGTTCTGGGGGACCTCAATATCCATGCCGACGCCAGTCTTGGAAGGGCAGAGCGTGAGTTCATGGCTGCCATGACAACCATGGGCCTGTCTGAGAGAGTAGTAGGCCCCACACATGTTGGAGGACATACCCTGGACATAATATTTTGCACAAGCCTTGAGGCAGGGATCCATTGGTGGGGGAGGTATCAATGGTGCCCTTGTCATGGACGGATCATTATCTCCTCCGGGCGGATATCCTGGCACATGTTGGCCCTCGGGAGGGTGTGGAACCAGTTAGGTTGGTTCACCCCCAAAGGCTTATGGAACCTGAAAGGTTCCAGATAGCTCTAGGGGATGTTTCCTCTGACCTTGATGACTGCTCACTCCATGACCTCGTGTCTAGGTGAAATATCAGGCTGACGGAGGTCATTGACTGTGTGGCTTCCAGGTGTCCACTCCTGAAATGCTGACAACGCAGCCTCCCATGATATACAGGTGAGCTGCAGTGGATGAAACAAGAAGGGCGGTGGCTAGAGCGATGGTGTCACTCGCGTACTGAAGTGGACTGGTTGCGGCATAGAGTCTGGTTACGTACCTATGCCGTAGTGGTGTGGACAGCAAAGAAGGTTTTCTTTGCTGCCTGCATTACATCCGCTAAGTCCTGCCCGGCTGAGCTGTTCAGGGTGGTGAGGGGGTTGGTCAGTCCAGCCTCCCTCTGCCTGGACATAGAACCATCAAATGCTCGCTGTTATTTGTTTGTGGACTTCTTTGCAGATAAAATTGCTCAAATTCACCACGGTTTTGATACAATTTTTTAAAACAGAGAACAGGTCTGAGGCAGTGGAAGTTCCACTGGTCCTGTTTTGGAGTTTCGGACGGTGTCACCCTCAGATACGGGGGATGCTCTTGGGACTGTTCGAGCCACCAATTCTGAATTAGATCCATGCCAGTCCTGGCTGGTTAAGGCTAGCCAGGAGACATTGGGGCCATTGCTGGCGGGGATAGTCAATGCCTCCCTTGGGGAGGGCAGGGTGCAGGGCTGTCTCAAGGAGGCAGTGGTGTGGCCCCTGTTCAAAAAGCCATCTTTAGACTTTGATGTCCTTGCCAGTTATTGGCCAGTCTCTAACCTTCCCTTTTTAGGGAAGGTTATTGAATGGGTGGTGGCTCGGCAGCTTCAGGGGCATTTGGACTGGATTGATTTTCTCGATGCATTGCAGTCGGGCTTTCATCTGGGTTATGGCATGGAGACTGCACTTGTGGCCCCGGCCAATGACCTCTCCTGTGAGTTAGACTGGGACCATTCGACCCTGTTGATAGTTAGATCTCTTGACTGAATTTGTTACCATTGATCATGAGTTGTTGTTGACTCAGTTGCGGGACCGGGCAGGGATTGGCGGGCCTGTTTTTGAATAGCTCTGCTCATTCCTGGCCAAGAGAACACAGTGTGTGCTGCTGGGGGAGTTTTCATCTTCCCCCCGGGGCCTCATGTGTGGAGTACCATAGGGTTCCATCCTATCCCCACTCCTATTCAACGTGTACATGCAGTCTTTGGGAGAGGTTGTTAGGGAGTATGGAGTGATTTGTCATCAATATGCTGATGATAACCACCTATATCTTTCATTTTCTTCCGACTCAGGTTCTGCAGTCTCGGTGCTTACCCTGTGTTTGTCTGCTGTCGGGGATTGGATGCGCCTGAGGCTAAATCCTGACAAGATGGAGGTGATGGTTGTGGGGATGGCCGGGGTTGTGGTGGCCCCCATCATTGATGGGGTCTGCCCCCCCTGGTTTCTCAGGTCCGAAGTCTGGTGGTGCTCCTGGCCCCACAGCTCCGCCTGGATACTCAGGTGAAATGAGCATTTTGCCAGTTACATCTGGGGCGTTGGCTTAAGCCATATGTCTCAGACTCGGATCTGGCCGCAGTCATCCGTGCTTTTATTACCTCGAGACCGGATTACTGCAACGCGCTGTACGTGGGGGCTACCCTTGGTATTGGTTTGGAAGCTGCAGCTGGTGCAGAATGCGGTGGCCTGTCTCTTAATGGGGACAGGCCAACGTGAGCATATAACACTGGTGCTTCGCTCTCTGCATTGGTTGCTGGTAGGTTTTGGGGCTCAATTCAAGTTGTTGGTGCTGACCTTTAAAGCCCTAAATGGCTTGGACCCTGCCTATCTACAGGACTGCCTCACCCTCCAGGTCCTGGAGCATCCTCTGCAGTCAACTGTAGGCATCCTCTTTCCCGGGTGTCTACTATGAGGAGGGTATTCTCTGCGGCTGTGTCGCAGCTATGGAAATCACTCCAATTGGAGATCTGCTTGGTCTCTTTCCACAGACAATGTGAGACCAGGCTTTTCTGCCAGGCCTTTCCCGAGGGAGGTGGGTTGGTTTAGGGTAGGGGGGGATGGGGTTTTACATTACTTTAATTGAAATTGTTATGATTTATTTTAATGTTTTAATGTTTTGAAATGTTTTAATATATTGTGAGCTGCCCCAAGATGCCTGAGGTAGGAGGGGGCAGCATATAAACTGTAATAATAATAATAATAATAATAATAATTAATATAAAGGACCTCAATTTTATAAGCAATTGAAGTTGTCCCCTTAAAAACCATTATTCAAATAAACAGCAGCACATGCAGTGCCAGTCAGAGGCAGGCACCTGGCATGGTAGGGAGAGGTAGACTGCAGGAGGGAAGATGGGGAGCAAACTAACAAATGGATAGACACATTCACTGGCCAATTACTGTATGTTTCCAGCTTTACAGGACCAATCGGTGGTGGCTTAGAGGCAGGAATAAGGGGCAGCCATGAGGTGGGCATAGAAGGGACATAACTTGGACTTTGGGGATGGCATCCCAGAAATCAGAAGACAGTTTACACATCCAGGATGACCAGTTATCACAATCACATCCTGCAGCACTGTGACAGAGGACATAAGAGAATCTCTATTGACTCTTTACTAAACAGATGCTTCCAACTTCCCAGTAACAAGTGGGAGAGAGAACTTGGGGTGGTCAAAGCACAGAATGAGGATATTTGTTTGACATTTCTGCTGGCCAACTGGCATCACAAACCAATCTTATAACACAGTGACACCTAAGAGAATCCCTGGCATAGGCTCATTCTCTGCATATGCTGTGCAGGCTTATAAAATTGGAACACTTTATCAATTTTTTCTTATATTTGGGAGAGATGATCCTGAAGGTGTGTGATACACAGCCCTCCCAAATTTCATGTATACTGATTGGACTACAAAGATGTTACAGTTAGACATACATTTATAATTTGATTGATTATACCACCAGGATCCTTTCTCTAATCCTTCTGAAAGTAGGCATAGGTAGAAATTTGGGATGGGGTATAAACGTGACAAGTTTAATCCACATTAGATGGACGTCAAAGAAGTTACAGCCAAGGATGTATATGCAACTATTTGCAAAATAACATAATTCAACTGCTTATAAAATCAGATTCCTTTATCAAATCTTTCTTAAATGTGGAACAGATATTGCCTTCCATTGGAGGTACAATCCATTCATGTTTCATCCGAATATAATGAAAAGTAGACGTTACAGCCAAAAATGCATTTTCCATTTAAACCAATGGAAATTGAAAACGAAAGCAAAAACGAAAATGAAATGTTGATATTTATGAAAATGAAAGATTTAGATAACGAAAACAAAAAACAAAAAAGAATAGCAAGAAGAGTCCCTGGTGCACACCTCTAGTATATTTCAAGTTGCATGACATTACTACTTACAGTACCATTTGCTGAGTTTCCGCTCAGAATGGACAACTGGAGGAGCTGCCTGACTAAAAAACAAGCTCTTGGGTAAGCAGTTCAGAAAGTTTATTTTTTGCCTTTATAAACCTGCAAGGATTAGCGATCCTTTATTCTCTGCAGAAACACCCCTGAATTCCTGCTGTTTCCAGGTGGTGATATGCAAAACTGCATTTGCTTAGTGGAAAATAGGGATGTGCGAACGCGGTTTGGAAGTTCGGAGTTCGGACCGAACTTGACTAGTTCGGTCGACCGAACTGAACTTCTGAACTGAACTCGAATTCGACCAAAGTGTTCGGTCAAATCTGAACCAGTTCGGAAGACCAAAAACAGCGTAAAACACCGGGTTTGAATGTATGAACTTGGTTCGGAAGTTCAGAATTTGACCGAACTTGACTAGTTTGGTCGACTGAACCAAACTTCCGAACCGAACTCGATTTTTGAACCGAACCCAACCGAATTTCCAAATTCGGTTCTGTTCACACATCCCTAGTGGAAAAGTCAACTGTTACTATGTAGAGATCTCTTTCTTGATATCATAAATTGGAATTGGTCTTTGCTGGCCATGTCATTGGTTACTGTTCCCCTCTGAGAAGGAACAAAATGCTATGTCTTCCTGCACTAGTGACAACCAGGTTGTGTCTGGAAAAATTATTGGCTTCTGGGGGCTGGGTGGGATGTGAATATCTGACTTGTGGTGGCAGAGGAGCCAAGGTAGTTCACTTAATTCAGAAAATATCTTCTGGATTATTTCCAGTTTCCTCCTGTTTGTCTTCCTATAGTACCACTTTAGCTAAAAAATGTATCCAACTTGACAGAGCAAGGACATCCACTGTGAACTTGGCATGGGTGGCCATCAGGGATAAATGCTATTTCCTGGTACAGTATTCACAGCATAGTCATGATGGCTAAAGGATCTCCTTGTTATTCCAGAGACCTTTAGTCAAAATATTTGTATACAAATATTTTTCTTAGTTCAAGTATAATAATATTGATTGATATTCACAGTTTAATTGTTTAACTCTGGTTTCTGGTTCCTGATAGATCCCATGGTAACAAGGAGCACGTCCCAAATTAGGAAGCTGTTGTGAAATAACACAATAATCCATCCAAGCAGCAAAAGTAATTTAACTAAGATGGAGTGAGGGGTTACTATGGAACAATATATCACTAATGACTAGAACAGGTGCCCAAAGTGTGTTAATAAATCAGTAACCTGGAAAGGACATAAATTAGTTTGAAGTTTAATGTATTTTCTTCCTTGTTCCCAAATATCTTGAAGGTATTTTCATCAATATTTCAAGCCTTGCACAATAGACTTCTTAGCAAGATGCTGAGGGTGGTAGATAAGGGCAGAAATGGAAATAATGAAAATTAAGCAAAAGATAATTAGGGACAGATACGAGGGGGGGGGGGGAGGGGAATCCTAGCAATGAGATTATAAATTCTCAAGAGAAATAGTAGAATCCAAATTACTAACCTCATTTTAAACAGGGTTGTTCAAAACAATAACAAATAAAATCAAGGGCAGGATCTTGCATTAACCAGGAAATGGGCCACGGGATCTCATAAATCAGGACTTTCTAAACTATAGGTCTGGAGTTGGACCCCAAGTAGAGTCACATCATCTCTCAAGGGGGGCATGCTCCCAATTGTTATTTGATATACTTTGTATGTCCTTATTATTGTCTGTTGTGGGATTCTATTTAACCCTCAAAATAATATGTCGCAGGCAAAAAGTAGGGCGGCACCGAATAGGTGATCTGAGTATTTGCGAGAATTTCCAGGTTCCGAATACCAGGACCGGGTCCTTGGTTGGAACTTGGAACTTTTTCCAAGAACCTGGAAATCGGAACCCGGAAATCCAGACCTTGGAAGTACTCGGAATGGAAATCTGAAAAAAAAGGCTCCATTGCTCTATGCCCCCCAAACCCCCTCCACAAAGTATCTATTCCATTGCTCTGTGCCCACCTATGCAAGGCAAGCCCCCTCCCCGCACACCATAAATTAACCAGAAAGAAAGTATCCCCCCTGTACCACAGCTGGTCACAACTTGGCAAAGTAGAATCCACAGCCAAAGTACAGTGTCCAAAAAAACAGACTAGGAAAAGTGAGACAATCACAACACAAACCCCAAAAGTACAACCTCAAAAAGCCAAAAGCCAGTATCCACAGCATGTCCCAGGAGCAGTGCACCCACTTTAAAATGTATTATGCCTGTTGGGTTGGCATAATGCCCACTAGAAACCAGACATGCACCCCCACAAAAAGCCTCCATTGCTCTATTATGCCCACCTATGCAAGGCAAGTCCCACTCCCCACACACCATAAATTAACCTGAAAGAAATTATTCCCCCTGTGCCCCAGCTGCGCACATCTTTGCAAAGTTCAACTCACAGCCAAAGTACAGAACCCACAAAAGCCACAGCAAAAGTGATCCCTCTCTGGCCTCTGTGGTGCCAACAAGCAGTGCAAACAGCACCCACTTCAAAATATATCAAACATGGGGGCACTGGCCCTACAGATCCTACAGACATTCCAGGCCAGGCTGCTTTGCAGGAGGGGCGGGGTATAAATCTCTGAAATAAAATAAATAAGTGGAGCAAGAGATCCCTCTGGCTTCCATGGTGCCAAGCAGTTTAAGTAGCCAGCAGCAGTGTGGCACCCACCTATTTTTTATTTTATTTTTTAAAAATCATGTCATGGTGGCTACAGTCTTTTTTACATGGACGCCGCTGGCAGCCCAATGGGTGGAACTGGGTTGGTGAGCACTCAGTGAAAACCCAGAGGCGCTGACAGTTTACATGGACAGCGCTGCGGGGGTTTGTGGGATGGAAAGGGAGAGGCTGGCACACACCCATAAGGCAAACACCCACCCCTGAAAACACTGAGCAAACACCCAAGATGTTTATATGGACATCCGAGACACTGACCAGAGGGGAAAACCCACCCAGCACAGCAACTGAGGGCAAATGAAGCTGCGGCACACAGCATAGCCCACGAACCACCAGAACCTGCGCGGGCGGGGCTGGAGGGAGCAGGGATGACAGGAGACAAAAAGTAGAAGCTCATGGGCAGCCCAGAGACACAGGCCAGACAGGCGGACGCCATGGACCCCCCACAAACAAGAACACAACCAAACACAACCGGGAACACAGCCACACAGGGAATGGCTGGATGACGAAGGAGGTGGGGGGACCCCAAACCGGGGGTTGGGGCCCAGGAAAGGGCATCGGGGGGACAAGCCCAAAAGCATCTGGGGACCCCAACACAAATCACCAACCCTCCCCTCAGCAAAGTCCCTGCACACACAATCGCACGGCCCCATACAACGAGCCGGGAACAGGACACATGTGGTCACAGCGGCAGGCATGGAAGCGCACACCACAACTGGGTTGGCAGGGGGCAGATGGGGGGGAGGAACCCCAGAACACACCAACTGGCAGCAAAGACACTGTCACCAACTGAACACCAACCTCGGATGCACGTGGCCGAAGGGGAGATCCACTAAACACCAAGGCAGGGAGGGGGGAAGGCACAGGGACAACAGACAAAGGGATGGCCCCCCAGCCCAAGGGAACACAGGGAAGGGGGGGCAGTGAGACAGGGATGGAGGGGGACATATGGAAGGCAATACAGTCATCAGTGTGACCACAACCCACAGGGAAGGGAACCGAGGGTAAACCCCAAGGGGTCGGTTACATCTACAGCACAACTACTTGGGGGGGGGGGGGAAACTAGAGATACAATGTACCTGCCAGGCAACCCTGGCACAACCACCATAAGGCATCCACACAATAGAACAGCATAAAGGGAAGGAGAAGACACAAACCACCGGTGAAAAGAGCAAAAACAGTTTAAAAAAAAAAGGGGAGCAGAGCGGAACACAATACTGGGACAATGATGTGGGGAGCCTGCACAGTGCGGAGTGGTGGTGGATCCCCAGCCTCAATAGCGATGCCGACCCTGTACCCAGCTCCAGCGATCCTCCTGGGTGTGGTCAAGCTGGTGAACCCGGTGCAGGAGGAGTGCAGAACCTCCTCCTGCTCCCTGGTCTGCTCAGCTATCATCGCCAGCACTAAGGGAGAGAGGGAAAGCCATTAGGATGGATCAAGGGCCCAAATATGAGTAACCCCACACAGACATCAGGGGAGAGGGCCCCGGACATACACAATACAGTCACTGATTTCCTCGGAGAGCCGTGCCCCAGCACGGAGCTCCAAGGCCACAAGCTGGAGCTGCCCGGCCATGTGCCCCAGGTGTAGCATGGCCAGGAATGCAACCAGAGTAGCTAGAAGGGAGATTGAAGAGGGAGAAGGGGAAAGGGTGCAAGGAAACAGTGTGGGTGAGACAAGGACAAATAGCAAACAGCACCCACACCCCAAACATGGTCACCCATGCCATCACCCCAATGGCGGAGAAAGATCAGGAACATGGGCGGGCAATTGTTGGGCCAGAAACAGGCTGGACTCATGGTCAGCAGCCTGTCTCTCCTGTCACCCATACATCGCCAACAGTGAAGATGCAGGGAACCAACAGGGAGCTGCGGTAGCTGGAACAGTCCCAGGAAGGAGCCCAACAAATGGGAAGCGACCACCGGACATGGAGGGTGGTGTGTGCCATGGTCATCAGGGCAAAATCACCCACCCATGCACTGGGGCACAACGGAAATCACTGCCAGCCCCGGCACAGCCATGCCACAGGCAACGCACACATGACAGGGCAGTCATCCGCACGAGGTGGTTGACAACGGTGTTGCACAGTGGCAGGTGGTTCGCACAGGGTCGCATGCCACCAGATGTGCACTGACAGGTCAAAGACTGTGCAGTCAACAGGAGGCTTTGGGTCCTCACCACCACACAGCCTGAAGCCACGATCCACGAGTGAGCCCACAGGGGAACACATCCCACACCACACATTGCTACATGACAATCCCAGTGCTGCCAAACACAACCCCCCCAGTCCCAGAGTACACAACCACACATACGGGGATGGATGCAACCATGGGAGGGGCACAGGGAATGGTACACAGTCACATAATCACAGGAGCAGATACAGTACAAGTCTTTATCAGATATGGGAAGGGGGGTGGTACAGGCCCAAAGAGGTCAGGCAACGAGTGAACAAGGGCCTGTGGATGTTCAATCCAACCATCAAATAGGGGCATTGTTATACACGCTGACATAGGGAGGCGGAGATAGAGCACACAACCAGAATGGACACGGGATGCGGCATATGCAGTGTTGGGGCCCGACTGACGGGGAAATGGACCAAAGGGATCAAACAGGACAGTGGGGAGGAGCAGCACTGTCCATGGGGAGATGAGGCACAGCCAAGGCACGGGTAACAGGTTCCCACGGAGCGGGAGGATGGGGCAGTCAGATCAGGGGGAGGCCGGAGGGCGCTCAGTAAGCATCGGCTCCTGGACAAGACTCTCCCAGGCGAATAGGCCCCTACGGAATCCCTAGGAATCTGTAATGTATTTTCAATTATAAACCTAAGATATTTTGGCTATCTGTGTTTAAATGTATTAACTTAGAGTCTTTATATGTTAACTTTCTGTTTTAATGTAAGCTAATTGTGACTTACATCAGAGAATTTTAGAATCAGCTTTTGTGAAAAGCTAGATCCAAATAGGACCCCTTCCAAGCACATTCCTTTGTGTTTTTTCTAAACTTCCACATGACTTTTGGCTGTTACTAGGGAGACCACCAAATGGATGAGCCATAAAACAGGCTCTCTGAAACTTTCCCTGTGGTCTAAGCTAAGGCCATAAAGAGGCCCATTCCTATTTTGACTTCTTTTGATTTACTTAAGATTTTCTCCAAGCCTAGGAGTCTGGAATTTTATCTCTAGGTGTCTAACTGACAGATAGTTCTATTTATAAGATATCTCCTAGACTGGAGAGGAGGATTTGTTAGTTCTTTCCAGCCAACATATTTATTAAATTTAGGGTTGAGATAAATATTGAAAGGACTGGATTTTCTCTCTTTATCTGACAATTATCTCTGATAAAAAATACAAAGCCTCTCTTCATTTCAGAGCTTGAGGAAAGTCAAAACTTTTATTGGTCTCTTTACAAGAGCCAATTAGAATCCAGTGTATCTCCTTACTGACTGACGTGTATCTGATGTCAGTTTGACACTATTCAAGTAATGTGATCCTCCTAACAGGCTGCTCTTCAAAAGAGAGAGACAGCCTGGCTTTCTTCAGACTGAGATCCTAAATATTATTGGGTTTCTTTCTCATTCAACATCTTTATGGCAAAGGGATGGATCTGGACTGTATGTAAGATATAACTTCTTGATATCTTTGAGCCAATGAATTGTGCAAATGTTAAGCTTTTACAAGCTTTTTCTTAAGATAGAAATGTTTTAAGATCATGTAACTTTGATTGGCCATCATACCATTCAATCTAAGATACTGATGCTTTCTATTTATATTTAAGTAAACTTTGCATATATTTTTATAATCCAAAAGTCTCATGTTCCCTTATTATAAATGTATTGTCATTATTACAATACTTCCTTTGCTAGCTGGACAACAAAGTGAAGTGTAAACTCATAATATACAATTTGGGGAAAAAGTGCAGCCCAATTTAGTTTGACTAGTTCAGCTAAGCTACAAAGCTCACTTTCCCTTTGTAATTTATGAGAAAAAACACAAAACGTGACAAATCCATATGGGGATCCACCATGAAGTGGGGCAGGAGGTGGTTCTCTGTGGCAGCTGCAGCCGTGACATCTGGTCGGCTCAGCACTGCTTGCAGGACGCCCATCTCCATTGTGGTAGGGGCCCCGGTCAGTAATGGGCCACCAACATCGGGAGGTAGCAAGCTCAGATCCCCAAGAAGGGCCAGGAATTCCGATCGCGGGCACGATATGCCATGGGCATGCAGTAGGATGTCAGCGTAGTCTGTAACAACAGGGGGACCCCCGGCCTGTGAGTCACCACCAGGCGAATAGCCACAATCTCCTGTGCAGTCCACGACAGAACAATGGCATCTGGGTGCCCCCAAGGAGGTTGTTCGGGAATGATGAAGCCGAGCTCCCTGGCATGCATCCGGCAATACAGACCTCCAAATGGATATCCCATCACCCACGCGTACAGTGAAAGGAGATTGAATCCATCTGCCACTGACGGGGTGGCTCAGCAGCAGCTGGACATTGCTGCCCTGCCACAGTGTTCCCAGAAGCATGTTGGCACATGCCGATCACTCCTCTCAGGCACAACCATCCACCTCGCAGCCCGTTCCACACCCTGCCATGACCGTTTCAAGGGCCGGGTGGGTGATTGCAATGGAGTTCCACAGGGAACAGCTGGGAATGAGTGATGCACGAGGAACAGTCGGAGGGTGACCACCTTGCAGAGCTGATAGTGGGCAGGCTACTAGGCCCTGTGTAGCCCTAACCCACGCACAGGGTGGCCGCATTCCAGCACAGTCAATGACAGGTGAACAGGCCATGACTGGTTCTAGCACAGAGCTAATGAGGCACCGGTAATAGCATATTTTGAGTGTTCACAGCTGCACGATGGCACAGCCTTCACTCACAGTGATGGATGGAGGGCTGGCGCCAATGCATCCCGCTCACTGATCACAGAAGAGCGTTTCATGGGCAGCCCCCTTGTATATGTTACATCCCCGCTGTGGCCCGAGCACCTTGCCATGTGGGAGGTCTGTGCAGGGGGGGGCGTGTGCAGCCGACCCGGTGAGCGGAGATAGTGACCAGGTGCACTGAACACACCCATTGTACTGCACCAATCGATGGGCCACATGCATGGTTCTCCAAAGTACACGTGTGTCCCGGTTCTATTGCTTGGGTGTGGCGTGTGGAGAGCAGTGGCGGCGGTGTGGTGTGTGAGATGTGATAGTGAAAGAGAGCACAGATTTTACAAAGGTGGTGCTGTCCATTACCAGGTGTACTGTGCTGAGCATGGGGGAAGAGGCAGTGCCTGGCGGTTTGCCAGTATCAGCAGTCCTCAATATGTGGGGACAGCCGTTGAGCTACTGAGGACAGGAGGAGCATGGTGTGGGTGTGCTGGGAGCACAGGGCTTGGGAGTTGGAGCCAGAGGACCCTGCCAGGTGGTTGGAAGGTAGTCAGGGCATTGAGTGAACTGGTACTTTGTGAGTTATGAGCACAGTGGTGCAAGGATTGGGGAAAGCATCCATTCACCTAGAGGCTTGTTGGGTAGCTATGTGGTGATCCAGCACAGGTACTGGTGGTGGGTGCTCAGAGGTTCTGTGGTGGTGGTGGTGGCACCATGCTGCCTGATGAAGAGCTCCCAGAGGAGAGAACTGTCCTGCTAATGGTCCTGGGCGCATGCTTAATGATTCTGGCCCAGGTGTTCCGGCAATGACCGAGCTACTCCTCCCAGGGCCCCGCTTCTACAACCATGGGACACGGCGCAGGAGAACAGCTAAAATGCGCAGAGCAGCGGCATTGCAGTGGGTGAGGATAATATCTGCTCATTGACATGCCATGTGTGGAACAGCTGTGTCCCAGCACATGCGGCTTGTCCTATCCAGGTGGCCCCTCAACCTTTATGGGTGCCATGTGACTGTTCCAAATCAGCTGATGAATTGGATGCGTTCACACACCAATGAATGGTGGGAGAACATGTTGGCTACCTGGACAGATGAGGAATGGATGGACCACTTCCGCATGAACCGCTCTCTGTTGACCTGGCCCGGTAAGAACCTCAACCAACATCTATGGAGAAATGCAACCAACATGCAGTATCCACTGTCCCCAGGGATGCGATTGGCCATGGTGGTGTGGAGGCTGTCCACCCCTGATTCATGTCAGAGTGTTGTGGAGCAGTTTGGAGGGGGCACAGCTACCATTAACAGGGTGCTCCATGACATGTGTGACCTGATAGTGGAGCTGCTACTAGAGTGGGTCATCCAGCTCCGAGATCCCGAGGTGGTTATCCACGGCTTAGAGGAAATGGGCTTCCCTCATTGTATCAGTGCAATAGACATTACCCACATCCCTATCGTCCGGCCCCCCCACACAAAGATTGACTATATGAATCGGAAGCAGGCATTTTCCATAAATCTTCAGGCTGTTGTGGATCACAGGTGCCTATTCACTAGCCAGTTAGGGAGGAGCAATGATGCATGTATCCTGCAGGTGTCACCCTTCTATGCCTGGATTTTTGTTGGAGAGATAGCCCCCAACCTGTATCAGGTGATTGAGGGTGTTTCTATGGCTCTGGTGGTGATTGGGGACCCCACCTACCCACTGAGCCCATGGCTCATGAGGGTCTATCCCGTGACTCACACCCCTGAGCGCAGGCTCTTCAATGAGTACCTATCATCCATGCAGAGTATGGTGGAGTGGACATTCGGCCATCTGAAGATACGTTGGCATCTTCTGAGGAACAGGGCCCAGTTTGATCTGGAGCACATCCCAACCTTCTCCTGGCAGTCTGCATTCTGCACAATATTTGCGAGACTGGCAGAGCTGCCCTTGAAAACCCCCCACTGGTGCAGAGAGCGAGCCCTGTGCCCCTGTACCAACATGTCCAGGGTGGGGGATTCTGACAGATATCGGAGGAGAACATGGACAGCTTGGACAATCTCTGTAGGCACATTGTTGCCCAGAGGGCAGGCAACTGACCTGTGCCTTTGCATGCCACCCCCTTCCACAGCCTGTGTAACTGTAAACAATAAACACAGATGTGACCTGACTAAAAACTCGATGTGTCCTATTGTTTGGTGCTAGAGGTTCCCCAGTCATGTGGGAGCAGGGTCCCTTGGAGAGGACCCACATACTTGCTGCCAGCCATGGCATCAGTAACCCATATAGTATACGGCCTTCACTGGTTAATGGTTAGCTCAGGCAGTGTACCTGTGGTATCATTGTGCAGGCCTGTGCTCCTTCAAGGGTGGTTTGTTGGTTCCCCACCACCTTCTGGCAAGCAAGAGCATTCGCGGTCCCACACCTGTTGTGCACATGGCATGACTCCTTATGTCTGCTATTGATCCCCTACCAGCACATGTCGCCCCCTGAACAGAACAATCGACATAGAGGTACGGTATACATAATGTTTATTAGGGGATATTCACAAGGGGTGGGGGATCACTGCTTGTGGGGCCGTCCACATCTCTGCTTTGGAGCACCACCAGGGCTCGACTCTCTGTGGCCCTTTGCTTCCGCCATCTGCAGCGAGCGGCGGCCTGATGGCCCGGGGTCTCTGTTGTCCACTGGCCGCTCCACTCCAGGCTCAGGTACCGGACCCTGCAATGATCAAGCATACGATAAGCGTTACACTTGTACTCAGGATGGGCCCCCTGCACCACAGGCCTGTTTGCAGCCCTCTGCGGGTTCCAGGGATCATCATGCTGCAAGTTCATCTCCCATCCCTGCACAGGTCATGGTGCAGCTGCCCCTCCCCCCATTAGTCAACTTATTTTAATCCAGTTTACCTGAGCAGGTGAGGCGGTCGCCATGGGAGGTTGGGTACCTGGGTGTGGCAGGATGTTCTGAGGAGGCCGCTGGTGAGGAAGTGGAATGGGTGCGGGCTGGAACGGTGACCCCACAGGCTGTTGTTGTGGAGCTATGTGTGTGTGTGGGGGGGGGGAACCCTGTGCACCAGGCCAGGGAAGGGGTGCTGCTGGAGAAACCAGGGTTGGCCGAAGTGCTGGGGAGGGGGCACCTGCACCAGTGGAAGGGAACCTTGGTGGTAATCGCCTGCCATCCCTCCATTCCCACCCGGAGGGCTCATGTCATGCTGGGGTTCTCGCCGCAGGGCCCCCAATGCCTCTCCCATGAGGTCCATGACCCGTGCAGCTTGTCCCTCCAGCGTGCCATGGGCATTTACCTTCTTGACCCTGTCAAGGCAGGGCTCATGGTGGACAGTGGCAGTGACAGTGGCAGTGACAGTGGCAGTCTGGCACCTGTCCCATAGGTGTTCAGTGCAGGACTGGGTCAGCATTGCTGCCAACATTTCCTGTTACTATGAGCAATTCCCCAGGTCACCTCCTCCCCCTGTGTGATGGGGCTGTCCCCTCCCGCATCCTGACTGGCCTCACCAGGGGCAGCATTTTCCCTGTGTTCTGGGGGGGTCGAGCACGGGGTGTGTGTTGTTTTTGCCCTCTTTCTGCCCCTGGCAAATGCGGTGCTGTGTATGTGGAGGCAACTATGTCCCCATCCATGTAGAGGAACCGGTCCAGCTCATCATGAAACTCGATTGTGCACATGGCACAGCTGGACTTGAAATTGTTGTCCTTGATATACTTATATCCAGACCTCAAGTCCTTTGCCTCCTGCATGCACTGGGTGACATCCCTATTGTACCCCTGCCACTGCATCTCCTAGGTGATAGCTTCATAGAACTGTCTGGTCTTGTAGCTGTGCACCAAGTCATGCTGGACCTTTTCGGACCCCCACATGCATATGAAGTCCTGGGTCTCCTGCCTCAACCATGGCTCCTCCTTTTGGGTACCGCATGTGGGGGGGGGCTTCTGGCTTGGGGTCTGCCCGGTGGTGACAGTGGAGCTGGTCATCTACTGTAAGGGGCATTGCATGGGGGTTAGCATATGTCCTGCAGCCCCCCTTATGCACCTGTTGGATGATCCCTCCCCTTTTCCCCCTGGGGGCACCGCTTGGCCGTCTCCCCGGTGGTGTGCTGGTCCTGTGTCTGTGTGCTTTCCTGGGGGGGGGGTAACGGTTAGCTGTCAGCTGGATGCCCTGTGTTCCCTCAGAATGGTTACTGGTATTGGCGTGTGCCCCCCCACCTTGGTTGTTGGGGTACCCACGCTCTTACCTCGCTGTCGGTGGTGCTCCCATCCCTGTACCCCGTGGATGTGGTGGGATGCAGGCAGAGCTGGCACTGTGGTATTCCCTCAGCCCTGTGACAGGAGAGGTGTGCTGTGATTATCATTTTTCACCTCCCCCCACACGTGCCATTGGGCCTGGCCCCCCTCCCCTGGGTGTCCTGGGGTCCGTTTACTTCCCCTTCCCCGTCCCGCACATGTTGTGCCATGGCACTGGCTCCCTTCATTTGGTCTTCTGCCTTCCTTCCAGACATCTTGGGAGCTGGTGCACCCATGTCATATTTCGGTTCTCCTTTAAGGGCTTCTGGCTGGGTGTCTGGCATCTCCCCCAGTGGGTGTGTCTTCTTGGGGGCACCTGTGCAGCCTCTCTAACTGTCTCTTTCTGGTATGGGTGGACCCATCCCTGTGGGTGTGGGTGTTTTAGTTTTTACAAGTATGGGGGTGGGGGTGTTGAACACCCATCTCCACCCCACCTCCACCCATTGAGCATGTCGGTTCCTTCCCTGCTGCTTCGTGGGTGTTGGTGGGTGGATCATGAATGCATACCCACCCACTCATGGACTTTTATATGGACTCTCTCACACCCATTCAATGGGTATTTATGGGTGTTCGTGGGTGGGTGACTGTGTAAAAAAAGGCCTAAGTAACCCCCAGCATTTCCTCTATGGACAGGACTGGACAGGCACCCCTCCTGCCACGTGCAAGCCAAAATACTTACAGATCATCAGTGTAGCACACACTGTCCTGTGGCTTGTCCGTCACTCACCTGTCCCCTCCCATGCCTCCCTGCCTACCAAATCTGGCACTAAGTTTCCTAGCTGATAGAAGTTAGAGTCAACCATCTGGGTCACTCTGGCCATGTGCGCAATGGTGCCTCCATCACTCAATCGAAGCTTCTGAAGATTTCCAAAGTTTTCCAGAGACTCACCTTGGTCCTCAGAACTTCAGAACTCAGAAATTCCAAACCAGGGACCATAATCCCCAGTGAATTCTGAATAAAAATGAGGACTGAGTTTCAGCTCTAGAAAAAAGTTTGAGAACCTCTCCTATGATCTTTTCCAACTTAAATTTCCATAATTCTGTATTTGCATTTCCTAAAACTTCCATGTTTTATTTATTATTTATATATAACAAACAATGTGCCTGGCCCTGAGTAGTTGTAGTTACTACTACTAATAATAATTTTTAAATCTCTACTAATCGTAATTAGTGACAGGTCCCTACCTGTCACTAAAGCTTAATTTAGTACCCATGGATGGGTATACCCACTTTTTGTGTACTGCACTGGGTATATGACGAGTTACTTGGGTACCAATCAGGTACCTGGACACTCAAAAAATTGATAACTTCCAGTACCAATTTTATTTACTGACCTCCAATAGTTATTTTTCAGGAAACTGAAATATTTTTTTTAAAGAAATTTAAAAAGTAAAATAAAATAAAATTTAAAATATAAAATAACTAAAATGTGATCTTAAAAAAGGTTTAAAAAATCAGTACTGGAAGTCAACATTCCAGGACTGGAAGTTGAAATTCTGGAACATTTGGTACCTGAATTGGTTGACTATCAGGTACTGATCAGTACCCTATCATTACCGGATCATTACCTGACGCACTCACCAGCTACCGACCTGTCTCTAGTAATAATAATAATAATAATAATAATAAATAATCTTTATTGCCACAACTTAAAAGTTATTGGCGATAAAAAGTACCATACAATAAAGGAGGAACATCCATTCATTTAACACAACCTAAATTTAGCCACTAACATATTATAAAACAAGATTTAAAATAAGAAACAAAACATCGTACCCGTATTTTCATCCACAACCATTGCTGCCAAAAATAGTTTCAGCACCCTCTAGGATTCTTTTCCTTCTTTATAACAGAAAAATCAAATTTCTTCAACCCCCATTATGCCGTTCCAGCAGCCTTTACACATCTTAACCGAGCAACCAGATTACCAAATACCGCCATTGCATGAGTTAGTTCAGAAGCTTTAGCATCCAGACACAGTCTAAGATCAGTTACAAGAGGGTGCAGTCTCTGGGCTTCCCCGAGAGCCAGGGAGAGCTTGGGCCTAATCCTCTCAAATTTAGGGCAGGAAAACAAAGTATGCTCCACCGTGTCCATCTGCCCCAGAGTGCAGGACTGACACAATCGATCTTGTAATGGAACTCCCCTGTAGCATCCCTCCAATATTGCCGATGGAAAGACCCCACACCACAGGTGTGTAAAGGCCCGCCTCACTGGGAAGTTTGACCAATTCACCAGGTACTTAAAGTCAGATAAAGGTCTCATCGGCAGCCTATAATCTACATTTACCCTCTGAGACTGAATCAAATCCGCGTCTATTTGGATTTGTTGATCATTTACTCTCTGTTTCACCTGCATCACAGCATATTTAGTTTCCATAGATGTCGAACATTCCAAGGAGAATTCCAATCTCTCGAAAATGACCGCGAGTTGTTTAGACCAAGAGAAGAGTAAACCCTCCATATTTGCCCTTCCTAAAAGAGAGTCATCCTCCTTGGGTAGACTTTTGACCCTTAGCCAAAACTTAACTAAAGACAATATCGCAAAAGACCTGATGGGCGGACATTCAGTCTCAGAGCGCAAAAAAACTAAGGGAGTACCCCTGGAGACCCCCAAGATCTTCCTCAAAAAATCATTCTGAATTACCTCTAGATGAACTAGAAAATTTAAGCCCCACATTGGAAAGGCGTATAGCAATTTTGCCACCGCTTTTGTCCTAAACAGGCAAATCACTGGGAGTATCAGGTGTCCACCTTCGTCAAAGTAATTACTACTTATAGCACTCACCAACTGCCTAATCTGGATCTTCACTAGGTTCCAATGTTCCTGCCACGAGGGTGAGCTCGCAAACATAACTCCCAGATATTTAAATTTCCCCACTTGGGCAACCAGGTGCCCGTCAATCGACCATTTATGCACCTCCCCGACCTGTCTCTAACCTTCCCATTTTAGGGAAGGTTATTGAACGGGCAGTGGCGATCCAGCTCCAGGTGCATCTAGACAGCATTGGTTTCCTGGACCCTTTTCAATCTGGGTTCCACCCCGGCCATGGCACTGAGATGGCGTTGGTGGCCTTGGTTGATGATCTCCGCCGAGAGATGGAAGCAGGACGTTCAACATTTCTTGTCCTGCTAGATCTCTTGGCCACTTTTGATACTGTGGACCATGGGCTGTTGTTGAGACAGCTATGTGACCTGGGGGGTGGCTGGACAGGACCATTCTTGAATGGTTCCGTTCATTCCTCTCGGGGAGAAGCCAGCGGGTGGTGCTGGGAGCTGAAACATCTTGCCCCTGCGTTTTGTCCTGCTCCTTCAGTCTGCCGGGGGTGCCTTCTTGGAGGTCCCCCGTGTTAAGCAGGGGGCCACAATGGAGAGGGCATTCTTGGTGGCTGGACCATGCCTTTGGAATTCCCTCCTGAAGGAACTCGCCTGGCTCCGAGCCTTTTAACATTCCAGTGAGCTTGTAAAACCTGGCTGTTTGCCCAGGCCTTTGGGGAGGGTGGGAGGGTGGGTTAGTGGATTTTTATCCTCCTACCCTTCTTTATCATTCTTTATTATTTTTTTGTCCTTTCCCTGTTTTATCTGTAAGTTTTTTTTAACTTTTTAAAATGTTTTTAAGGTTGTTTTATTTTTGCTGAAATTTGTTAGCCACCCCGAGCTGCTCACAGGAAGGGCGGGGTATAAATGTATTAAATAAATAAATAAATTAAATCAATAAATTTTGGGTAGTGAAAATTTGACAGCTTATCCATTTTTTGTGGGTACCCTCTTTCAATCTTATTCCTGAACCTCATGTGCATCTAAAATTAGGCTCTCACTGAATGATAAATATTTTGAAATATTAGGATACTTACTTAGTAGTCTAAATATGGGTTTCACACAACCCAAACTATATATACTTTTGTTAAAAAAAAATGAAAGCAAAAAGGATTTGATGAATCCGAGAAAAAGGTTAGGTATAAATGGAGACATTTTAAAGGATTTTAAATACCTTTTAGAAGAGACAAAATAAAGGAAGAATAAAAATTGTGCAAAATATGATACAAGGGGGAAAAGGGAGACATTTTCCTCTTATTTTATGTAATTTTAAGGATGGTCTCAATGAAAAATGTTGTTTTTCTCATGTCTTGTAATTCCAGATAATTTCTTCAGAAGAATTTCAGTCTGTCAAAGAGAAAACAATGCCAAACACAGAAAAGTTTAGTCCCAATTCAGTAGTTTCCAAGATTTTTACATGCATAATTCCACCTCCACCACCCCACTCCCACATTTGAGAGTTTGATAGAATCACATGACTCCAGGCAGCAGTAAAAGCAAGTAGAGTGTATGAAATATCAAATTTCAGAATGGAGGATCATGATATTCCATATCTTCAGGTGATACAACCCCTCACCTGGGGTCATGACCCACAGTTAGGGGACCCATGACACAAGTCATTGCTCTGACCAAAGATGCAAGGGTGGCATTTCGACATAATGGAACGGATCCACCACGCTACTGAGAACAGCTGTGAAATGTGATGTCCTTACAAGATAGTTATGGATGAGTAAAGTAATTTTGCAAACTTGATTTCATATGTAAATATGGGTGATTTCAGACGTTATGTTTTTGGCATTCACCACAGTCAACCTCAGTCAAATGCGGGCGGTGGTGAAAGAGCTGTGCACATCTGTTGGGCCAGATGTTCACCACAGTCCAGATGTTCACCACAGTCAAACACGGGCCAGGGTGAACTTAACCACTCTTCATGAGGTCGGGGCAGGAAGAGGTCCAGAAGTGTGGTGAATGTTCACCACGGCAGGGGTGAATGAAATGTAACATATTAAGGGAAAACCCTGGCCGCGGCAAAAGGAAATGACCACGGACTGTGGTGATGGCACGCAGCGCCACTGCTAGGCAACCAATAACAAGTGGCACATGGAGGGAGATTTAAAGGGCAGGCAGCAGTAGGGGAGTGTGGTGGACTCTGAGGAGGTAGAGGCCAAGGAGGACACCATCACCCTGCACCTCACGGCATGCCGACCTGGGAACCAGGCAGACACCAGCCCCGGCGACTGACTGGCCTCAGAGGGAACAGATACCGAGGGAGCAGGTAGGGGCAATGCAGGGTACATGAACGGACCCCAAGGGGGAGGGCAAAGTGGGTAGAATGGGATGGCAGCACACACACACACCCGTGGTCCTGGAGACTGGGATGGGACACGGGAAGAGGGAGCCACACAGGGGCTGGCGGTGCCCATCCTGGGGTGAAGGAGCACCCAGAGCACGGAGACAGGAGGGGGGAACGGGAACGGCACCCCACATGCTTAACCGACCCCTTTATTGCCCCACAGAGCCACATCAGGCACGGGAGGGAAGCAGCCAGGGGCCGCCGGTACCGCTGGTCCAGAGGATGTGGGAGCACAGAGTGTGGGCGCGTAGGTGCTGGGAGGACCTTGCCCAGGAGCTTGTCACCACCAGCACATGGAAAATGGAGGAGATGCTAGAAGCTGTCAACCGGCTGGAGGAGGGGACAATGAGGGCCCTGCAACAGGTGGAGGGGAGGGACCAGACACTGCTGGCAGGGATGCGGAAAGACCGGCGGCTGATGAAGTGGGACATGGACTGCAAATTGGAAGCACTCCAGGCCCACTCGGACAAGCAGGACCACCGGTCCGAGGAGCTCGGTCGAAAACTGGACTGCTCCCTGTAGCAGGGCATGTCCCTCCTCCTGCAGGCTGGGGCCCTGAGTGCCTTCATAATGGCAGCAGACCAGCCGGGTGCCATGCCAGCACCCGGACCCATGCCCCCTCTGCCCCCCTGGCCATACCACAGGCCCTGCCAGCGCCGCCAGTCCCGCCTCCCCAAAAGCACCAGGGACCGTGGATGCGGGGACCCGAGCCTCCACAGCTCAGACTCCAGCAGCCGGGCTGCTGGGACCTGATATGGCTGCAGGTGGTGCAGGGGGGGACAGGGCCTCCCCGGGGGCGGAGGTTGGGGGCAGGGCCCTTCCGTGTGACAGCACCTCCTCCTCCACCTCGGACGAGGNGACGCCAGCAGCCGGGCCGTCAGGCCCCGATACGGCCGCAGGCGGCACGGGGGGACAGGGCCCCCCCGGGGGTGGTGGTCAGGGGCCTGGTGCAGGGTCCCTGGCCCTTCTGGGTGACAGCACCACCTCCTTCACCTCAGACAATGGGGGGGTCTGTGGCCTCAGCCATCCCTGTTAGGGGGGAAGGGCACAAGGGCACACGGGTGTACCGGGGTATGGGGCGGGACCGGGGGAGCACAATAAATGGTATGAGACACACCTAACCATGTCCAAGTGCTTTCATTCCTACAGGTGCGTACCCCATCCCCGGCCTCATGGACGTCCCACACCAGGCACGACATGGTTGTGTGCCCCACCCCAAGGTACCGGCTAGGGTCTGACATCGGGGGTACCCTGTGCAGCCCCCCCGGGGCTTGCCCGGGCCACTGCCCTTCCCTGTGCATGCATGTGCTGTCATTGCTAACTCCACTTGCAGGTGGGTATGCGTGGGGCTGTCCGGCCTTGCATGCTGCCCACTCCCTTCGCATCCCTCCATAGCAGCCCCATTTTTCCCATCCTGTCATTATCTGTTGGCCTTGGCAGCCACAGTCTGTCCGTCCCGCCCCCCGCCCCTGCATCCCATGTGGGCCCCATGGCCGCTGCGGCTCAGACCCTCCTGGAGCTGTACCATGACAGCTGCATCCCAGCCCGAGGTCCCTCTCAGAGCCTCCGGGGGCTCTGTCCGTGCCTGGACTGCCCGCGAGAGCATGGCCCTGTGTGATCTGTGGCATTCGCCCATCGTTCAGAGCAGCCTGTGCTCCTTGCCCACCCAGCCGGATGCCTATTGGTTCCTGAGCTTTGGTATGCTGCGCTTTGGCTATGTCGGACCGCTGGCGACTGCCACGTGCACTGTGAGGACCAGGGGCTTGCTCCCTTCCCTGAGGGGCACTAACCAGACACGCTGGGGGACCTAGTGGCATGGAGCCCTGCCGAGACGGCCTCCGCTCAGTATGTGTGTGTGTCTTCCCAGGATATGCAACCTGCCTGTGTAAGGGTGGCCCACCCGTGGCTGTGTCCTACTTCATCAGCCTGCAGGGTGCCCGTGGGTATCCGCGCTCCTGCGGGGTTGCCTACTACCATCTTCTGGAGCTGTCACACCTGCCTTGGCCCCCTGCGGGCAATTATGGCTTGCCCCCCTCCCCTCGGGCCGGAGCTGGCAGCCCTGTTGGAGGTGTGAAGCCACCCTGATGTGCAACTCGTGATGAGCTGTGCTGATCCCTTCAAGGCCTTATACCTGATCTGCTTCCACATGGCCAGGCACGGCTTTTGCCGGGGACTATGGCAATGGCCCCACTATGTGCACCTGCTGTCGTTACCTCCCCCTCCACCTGATGGGAGCCCCTGCAGCTGGGTGTAGGCTGCGCCGGGCCCATCTGACATCTGGCTGCCTCCTCTACTCCTTCATTCCGTCTGTGGCCTGGGTGCTTGCACCAATGCCTGCTGCCTCTTCAGGATGGCTGGACCCCCTGGGACCCTCTGCCACCCACCTGCCTGTTGCCCCCTCGCCTGGGACCAGCTGCTGCCACCCCAGACCCCTCCGTGTGGTCTCCGTGATGGGCTGTGGTGCTGGTTACCTCCATCCCGGACTGGGGCCCGTGCCCCCTTTCTGCTGCCCCTACTTCCACACCCTGGCCCCGTGCGCTCCCTCTCTGTATGCCTCTGTGCCAGGCCAGTGCCGCTTCTGTCCTCAATAAACGCCTGATGCGCTTCACTGTGCCTTGTGTTGCCTCCTGTCTCCTTGGGCTGCTGGGTACCCCTTCCCTTTGCCCACTGGGATCCTGCCCCCTCCTGCTGTGCTGGCCATGCCGAACCCTCGCCGCCCCCCCACCTCCCATGCATCCGACCAGCCATGGGGTTCCCTGTCCCCCCCCGGTGTGTGCCTCCCTCTGTCCCCCTGCTCAGCTACCCTTTGTTGTGTGGGTGTGTGGCTTCATTTGTGTATGTGGACTTCTCGTTTTGAAGTGTGTGTGCCTTCCATGTGACCGCTGTTTGCGAGCACTGCTCACGCTGAAGCTCCCTCCACCCCCTCCCTTCATTTTTCCCTTCCCTGGGCAGGGCCCTCCACTGTCTGTGCTCTTCGTTTGCCCTCAGGCAGTCATGTTTGCATCCGCGCGACCCCGGTGCCTTGTGGGGCTCCCACCGTGGTTCTCACCACCACGTCATGCCTGTTGGGTTCCCATGGCCCGGGTTCACTCTGGTTGGCCCCGGGCGGTGGTGCCGCCCCATCACGTCTGTTCGGGCCGCGCAGCTCACCACGGCCCGTGGTGAAGCAATTGACACCGGGGTGGGATTCACTGTGGTGAATCTCACCACGTCACGTCTGAAATCACCCTATAGCTAAGTTTTACTAAGAGAAAACGTTATTGGCTCGGTTGTGAGAATAAGAGAAAACAGAGGCTTAAGTTTGTTTGAAATGCACTTTACTTGGTTCCTTATTCTGAATAGCTTATGTTTCACTTGGGTTATTTCCACATCTTATAAATCTTGTCCTGAATAAATTGCTTTGATACATTATTTAGGCTGTTTGGGGTTCTTTTTAAAAATATTATTATTAAATATACTCTTGATTCACATCACACTTCATTGAATTTACTTCAGGTTCTGATCTCACGTCATTAGTTTTGCTTAAGCGTAATGCTACAAGCCACAATGATTTTATTACTGATTCTTATAAAAGTAAGAAGGGGGGGAAAAAAGAAAGAAAAACCCAAACACATTTTGTGTTGAAATTTTCATTTTGCCTCCTTATGAATTCTTAATATTCAGGGAATTTTAATGTGTTGTCTGGGCTGTAGGAATACCTCACAATAGGGGTGTACAATTCATTTTCATTATTTTAATTACTAAAATGAACAAAGCCTCATTTGTTTTAGTAATTAGAATATGAAAACGGATGACAAAAATAACAAAAACAGGCAAAACCAAACAAAAATGATAAAAATTAAAAATAAAGAAACCTGGGGTTGTGCAGAATGGCTGCTGGGGTCATTCTGAGCGTGTGTGCCCTTTCCCAAAATGGCACTGACAGCATCAGTGCCATTTTGGAAGAGGGCTGGGCATGCATAAAATGGTCTGGTGGCCATTTTATGCATGCACTGTGATTTTTTATTTTTTTATTTTATAATAAATTTAAATAAATAAAACAGAAAACAAAAACAAGAAAAAACAAAGACAGTAGGATCATTTATGAACCCCCCTGAAAATGAAAGGGTTTTTTGTAAACAAAAACAAATAATTTGCCTGCTGTACACCCTACCTCAAAAACATTTTAGGTTTTTAAAATAAAATTAATGCACTACATTGAGACAGGAAGATTATTTCAAATAGATGCTGAATGTTATATTTTAATCCGCTGCAGGACCTGCCGACAAAGAGAAAAGGGGCTCGTTAGCCTACGGTGGTGGGGAGCAGACCCCTGGAACAGAGCGGCAGCAGATCCATTTGCCCAACTTACCTGGCAGCTGTGCGAAGTCTCCTGGCGTGGACGGAGCTGCAGGACCTGCCAACAGGGAGAAAAGGGGCTCGTTAGCCTCCGGCGGCAGGGAGCAGAGCCTGGGAACAGCGCGGCAGGAGATTCATTTGCCCAACTTACCTGGCAGCTGTGCGCAGTCTCCTGGCGTGGGCAGAGCTGCAGGACCTGCCGACAGGGAGAAAACGGGCTTGTTAGCCTCCGGCAGTGGGGAGCAGAGCCCGGGAACAGCGCTGTAGCAGATCCATTTGCCCAACTTACCTGGCAGCTGTGCAAAACCTCCTGGCATGGGCAGAGCTGCAGGACCTGCCGACAAGGAAAAAAAGGGGCTTGTTAGCCTCTGGCGGTGGGGAGCAGAGCCCGGGAACATCACAGTAGCAGATCCATTTGCCCAACTTACCTGGCAGCTGTGCAAAGCCTCCTGGTGTGGGTGGAGCTGCAGGACCTGCTGACAGGGAGAAAAGGGGCTCGTTAGCCTCCGGCGACACCAGGGGCACGTGCCGAAGGGTCGCGCACAAAAGGGTGGTCACCCTTTTTCTCGCCCTTCAGCGCGACCGGGCGCAGGGGGGCACTCTCTTTTGGCTCTCTGTTTTGTACTGTCGTGTACTAGTCCATTGTGAAGGAGGTCGAATGCCGGCTAGTAAGAGACTCCATCTGGACCCGGCTGGAGGCTGCCCTCCACTGCTTAAAACCCCCAAGCAGCGGAGGCTGGATTCCTTTTTTTCCAGGCCTGAGCCCGGCCCCCAGGTGATGACCGATGGTGCCCTGATGACTTTATCAGAAGATACAGGTATGCTAACGCCCCGCTCTACTTCTGTAGCAGACTCCGGTAGGAGGACTGTTTTTCACAGCATTCCACCCCCATACATTCTATCAGGAAAGATGTTTGGTCTCCGCTGACCTGCAGCATTGCTGGTGCAGGTCCGTCCACTAACTTAATTACTGTTTTTTTAACTAATCATGTGGCTGTAACTGCTGAAACTATCTGCTTCATATGTACTCAAATGAACCAGATTCATGAGAAGCTGGACCATATTGTATTGCTGAGAGGGGGGGTCTCTGATAGCCATCTTCTACCCTCACAGTCTAACTCCTCTCCCCCTAGACACCTGGCCCATAGGCAGGGAGCTGATTCAGGGGAAAAGGTGGTATTGTCAAACTTCATTGTCTTCCCCTCTTGAGGAAGTTTGGACACCTTCTACCCTCTCCCCTTTAATATTGCCTTTACTATAATACCACCTCAGGGTAGGTGGCCTCCTCCCTGGAACACGGTACTAGATGTAGCGGAACACCTCAGGTTGCTACTTAAGTTCCCTGTTACCAGGCAGGATATTGGATCTATGGACCAGCTGTTATTAGTCCGGGACAGGTAAATAATAAATGTGAAGTTCAACTCTAGGTGGATTATAATGAGGATTTGGGACAGGAAAGGATACCTTGAGGATCAGGCTTTTTTTATATTGAAGGTATTCAGTACGAATTCGGGTGGGCTGAGGGTGGCAGCTGAATCTGGCCCCTGTGGATTATTAGAGGTAGACCAGTTAGTGACCCCCACGATCCCGCCCTCCCCCCCGATTTGTAATATGATCCCTGTTCAACCCCTAGCTAAGGGATTGTGGAGCCAGCATCATGAAGCAAGCTCTCTGATATTGCCAGCCTCTCCACTAATGCATAGTATGGAGGTTGAGGCACGTTCCATTCAGCCTGCAGTCACCCGCCCTATGATTCAGCCCCCTCTGCAGAAGGAGGGAGACCAAGGGACTTTGCTCTCCTCCCAGCTCCAATTACTTTCTAAACTTGACTCCCTGTGCTCTCAACTCAACCAGCTTAGATCTGGGGCCCATATATCTACCTCTATTTTGGGGAGATCAAAAAATGAAGTCTAAGTAGATAGGCCTCCCATTCTCTGTGTATGGCCCAGAAGGCGTAAACGGTTATTGCGCTATCAGATGAGGTGACCCTGGTTACCCCTCAGCTGGCAAGGGCAGAGGTTGGCCCCCAGCAACAAGCCTCGGATTTGAAGATCTGCACCGAAGCTACCCAGATAAATCTTGCACAAATTCCCAACCTTGGTGGTGGGAAGATGCTGAAAGATTGGGAGGTGAGAGGTGAGGCGGACTGTGAGTTGTCAGTCTGTGCTGAGCTATGGGGCTTGGTCTCTCTTCCTATCGGGATGTCCCCCCCAATAGCGGTAGGTTCTGCCGAGGGAGTTGCACAGGGGAGTCTCCCCCTTATGGGAGTCCCCCTGGCTAAATTAAATTTGTGACAATCAACTGAGGATCTCATAAAGCTTGCTTCCTGGAATATTTCTGGATGGAAAGCGCGTTTGTGAAACCCTGATTTTAGGATGTTCTTGGGGAAACAGGATATATCCTTACTTCAAGAAACATGGTCTTTAGAAATGCTGGAGTCTGTTGGGTTTTGGATTCTTTCTCTGAGGGAAACCCCCTGTAGGGGTTTAGACAGGCCGAGTGGGGGATTGGCCCTGGTAGTTTCACCAGCCTGTAATTTTAAAATAGATTTAATAAATTCATACAAATCTTATGTTGGTCTATATTGTTGTACCCTTCCCTCGGGTCATAAAATAATATTGGGTAATGTGTATATCCCGCCCTTGTCCTCAGAGTACTATGACTCTGAAATCTGGAGGGAACTCATCCAGAGGGTGCTGAATGTGCTGCAACTTTTCCCTGCTGTGTCCCTTATCTTGGGTGGGGACTTTAATACGAGGATAGGAGAGCAAGGGGGCGATGTACCTTTTGCAAACTCAGAGGGTACCTCCAGAGAGGATGGTATCCCCTCGCGACTCTCTCAGGATAAACTGCTGGAAAGAAACACCCCTTATATGTTTCAGCTGATAGAGGAGCTAGACCTGCTAGTTTTAAATGGGAGGACTGAGGGGGACCAAGAGGGGAATAACACATTCCATGCATTCCAGGGATCTAGTGTCATAGACTACTTTTTGATTTCGTCTTTTCTTTTCCAAAATGTAAGAAGGTTTGTAGTCCACAGTGCGAATGCTGACCATTTCCCACTTCTATTGTCCTGTCAAGCTCCTCGGGGAAATTTGGGATGCCGGACCTCTGCCTCTGGCAATCCCCTGGCAAAACCTACTCTCTTTAGGTGAACCAAGTGGTCCCCTGAGCTAGCTTTAACCTTAGCAAATTTCCAACAGGAGGCCAAGGTTCGCGACCTATGGCAGGCGGTAAGGGCAGGGGATATTAATGCCGTGAAGGGATTGGAGGAAATGCTGGCCCAGTTTAAACCTTTGCTGACTCCTAGGGGTCAGGATAGGCTGGATTTTGGAGGCAAACCCCAATGGTTTGAACAGGTTTGCCACGGGAAGAGTGCAGTTTTTAGACGTGCTGCTAAGACCTTGAGGGTGTACCCCTTGAGACTCTCTAGAGAAGTCTTTTTGGGGCCCCGACTGGAATATTGGAAGCTGATAAATGAAAAATGCACAGCCCATCGAAAACATCAATGGGCAATCCTACAAAAAGTGGCTGTTAAAGGGGATTCCAAACGATTCTGGACACTTATTCCCCAGGTCAGGCTAGGAGGTGGAAACGCCCCAGCCTCCTTGTGCTTGAAGGTATGGTAGGATTTCTATAGATCAGGTTTTTGGTCTCCACGGGGGAATATCCGTGAGGTACCCATTGCCCCAGCAGACAGATTTCATCACTGGCCCCCAGTTACCCTGGGGGAAATTATTCTTTTGATAGGGGAACTGAAATCTGGCAAGACCCCAGGAGAGGATCTAGTTACTGCTGACCAAATCAAAGATTCTCTGGAATGGTGGGCCGAATTTCTGGCCCCGGTTTTCTCCGGTATAAACAAAACCGGTATTGTTCCCAGGTCTTGGTTAAATAGCATCATGGTCCCAATTTTTTAAAAAGGAGACCCCCTATCCCCTGGGAACTACCAGCCAATAAGTCTTCTTAGCGTGGTGGGGAAACTGTACTCCAGGTATCTCTTGGGGAAGCTGATGAATTGGCTTAAGGCAAACAATATTATAATACCCGAGCAAGCAGGGTTTCAGAAGGGCAGGTCCACGGTGGACCATGCCCTAGTCCTTTCCCAAATAATTGAAAGGTGTGTGGAGCAACAGGGGTGGATTTATCTGTGCTTTGTCGACCTTAAAATGACCTTTGACTCCATCTGCAGGGAGCGGCTATGGGTGAAGCTCAGCTCTCTGCGGATGGAACCCAGACTGCTTTTTCTCTTGATTTGTCTCCACCAGGGGAACACACTCCAGGTGAGATATCGGCAGGATGGGGCCCTCTCAGAGAGGGTTCGAGTGGACCACAGAGTTAGACAGGGCTGTTTATTGGTGCTGGCCCTGTTTAATCTCTTTGTAAATGATTTTCCTTCTTCCTTGTTGGGAGCTGATTCCCATTCGCCGCAGATTGGTGAAAGGAAGATCACTTCACTTCTATACACAGATGATACAGTCCTTATCTCCCGGACTCTGGTGGGACTGAGAAGAGCCATTCAATCGACTATCAACTATGCTTTAAAAGAGGGCCTTTCTATTAATTATAAAAAGACGAAGATCATGGCTATCAAGCATAGAAAACACAAAGAAATCCACCAGTGGCGAATCGAGTCAAATGAAATCCAGCAAGTGGACAAGTTTAAATACCTGTGGATTCTTTTTTCTTGATTGCTTGGTTGCCAGGAACACATGGCAGCTGCTAAAAGTCAAGCCTCTCAATTGGTGGGAGTCATTGTTAATTTCTACTTTGGGAAAGGGGGGAAGTTGGTACTGCCGGCATTGAGGCTGTTCCAGGCAAAAGTCATAGCGCAACTTCTATATGCGCTTCCAGTATGGGGCCTGCCATATTTAAACTCCCTGAAGGCAGTCCAGAATGGTTTCCTTCGGTCAGTCTTAGGGATCCCAAAGGGAACACCACAGATCCTCCTACGTTTGGAATCCGGCTGCGGACCGCTTAGGGTGATGGCATTAAAATGCATTATTAGATACTGGCTAAGGATTATGTCACTGCCTGCCGAGGATTCCTCTCTCTTAAGGGTAGCAGGGGAAATGGGTCTCCTGACCCCCTGGCAGGAATGAGTGGAAGGGGAAATTAGGAAGCTGGGTTTTTCGCCCATTTATCTGATTTCTAGGGGACTTAAACTGGCAATGCGCTTAGTTAAAGAACAGCTTGGTGATCAGCAGCTGCAGCTGGATTCAGCCCAGAGGCAGCGGCAAAGAGTGGCCGGGGTTATTGCCCTCCTGTAGCCCCTCTTGCGGAACACTCATACCTTATAGCCTGGCCAAATTTTCAAATTAGATGCGCATTCTCAAGATTGCGCTGTGGGGTATTCCCCTCTGCTATTTTGGAGGGATGTTATGTTGGCCTCCGGTGGGAGGAAAGAGTGTGCCGATTTTGTGATTTGTCGGCATTAGATACAAATAGACATCTGCTCTTTGAGTGTCCCGCTCTGGTCCGCCTTTGGATTAGGCTACTGGCACCTGTTCAAGAGCTGCTTGAGAGGAACTCAACTGCAAAAGTATACCAACTATGCCTAGTTTCTAAACTTTCTGGCCTAACTAAGGCTGTAGCAATGTTTGTCAACTTGGCCTCATATCAGAGGCAGAGGTCGCTTGGGGATTGTGCAAAGGAGGGGCAGGTTGATAAGGGAACCGGTTGAGGTTGTTGTGCTTCTGTCCTAGAGTACTAATATAAGGTAGCTCCGTAGTCTGGAATTTGGGCAAGAAAATGGGCCTGGGAAATGATGTGGTTGTACGGAGCCTTTTTATTTCCATGGTTTGATTTACATACGTGTACAGGATATTCCTTTGTGAGTGTAATATTGAGAATTGTTTTGATTTTTCAAGTCATATGACCTTGTTTGCACTCCGTGTGGCTGAAGTGTTCAGTTTTATGGTATTTATTTTATTGTATTTATTTGATTATTTATTTTATATTGTTCGTAAATACTTTGCCGAATGCCAATAACTGTAGTTATGGCAATAAAGTTTATTTTTAATTCATTCATATTTTAATCTTCTCTCCCTATAGTCCCACTATGCCATCTCTTTCCCCAAGAATTCCTCTCAATGGCAGCAGCAAACAAACCACATACAACACAACAGTGTTCTTCAGACCATGCTATTGGGAAGCGGTATTGGTCTTCAAACATAATGAAGAGGGTAGGATAAAATTAATTAAAGGATTTCAGCTACTGTTGTACTCCACAAACAATTAAAAAATAATAAAACAAACAGTTATGAAAAGGATCAGTAGTACATATCAACTAGCCACATTTTCTTTTACATAGAAGACAGAAAAGGTTACCTTATTAGTCCATTAAATGATAAAACCTTTCCCTTCCATCCCTTCCCATAAAAACACTTCCCTCCAATTCTTCACCCCTAGCCTCACTTCAGTTAATACTGTGCTTCCACTGCACCTTCATCCTCATCTTAGCACTTCTGCAGCCATGCAGCTTCACAATGATCAGTGAAGTGGCTGGGACGTTCTAACAGGGACCCACTTTACCATGGGGTGAGTATGTAGGATCAGTCCCAACAAGCGAGTCAGATAGGGTTTCAGCATACAAAACAGTTTATTCCCACTCAAAGTCCCAGGCCAGGCACCAAACCTCTGGCCTCAGTTCCATCCAAGCATATCGTCCTTGCATAATGCACAGTCTAGTCAGGCAACACTCCACTGACTGGCTCACCAGCAACTCACTCCTCAAGTTCAGGCTTCTTTGCTGCAGGAATCTCCCAGGAGATATGTTCTCCTTGCTGGTCCAGAGCAGGCTGTCCTCAGCTTCCTGTGCTGGTCCTTTTTATTCCTCAAGCCACACCCATCAGCTTCCTCTTCCTGTTGGTGGCCATTTTGACTCCAATTACATGGCAGGTGCCATCTTGTGGTACATCCCTGCCACAGAAATTTCATTATTACCTCTATAGAATAGAGCTGGTTGTTCATGTAATCTAGCCAAATTTTGGCATACATATTAAAATTATATATTAATGAATGATTGATGATTTGCTACAATTCTTTCTTTTTAAAAGTGGCCCATGACCACCAGTGTAATGAACGGGCATTGGGTGGAGGCCTTGTCCTCTGAGTTTCTTTGAGACAGGAAACTTCCCTGCCCCACAAATTTAGAGCTCCCAACCCACGAAGCAGGAGACAAGCACCAGTAAAAATATCTGAGTGAATGTCTCCAAATTACATCTTTGAGAGTGACAGGTGGGGACCACCTCAACTCCCCTGTCCCCTCATCCCCAGCAAACAGGGCCTGCAACTAGTAGTAGCAGCAGCAGAGAGCAGAGATGGGGATATGGTGTTGAGTCATTTATGGGGTGGGGGAAAAGAAAAGACACTAGGGCATGAGGCCTTGTCAGAGCCAGGGCTTTCCAGTAGTCTGGGCATCCATCACCTCTCCACTCCATCCCCCTAGACTGGAGCAGTTGCTTTGTCCATATCCATACATTCAAGAATGCTGAGACAAACTTCAGCACAGCAAACCTGTAACTTGAGAAATTAAGAGTAGTCACTTTGTCATGATGCAAGCTAAATGTATCACTGTGATAACAGGCTTATTTTTTAAGTAAAAGAGAATTTGAAGTGGATCTGGAGGCAGGAAAATCTGATTTCCCTCTTCTGCCTAAGAGAATATAAACACATTAGTGCCTGCTCCTCTCCCCCAAACCTATGCATTTTGTGTTCAGTAGCACTACATTAAGTCCCCAAGATCAAGAGAAGCCTCCTGAAATGGGCACCAGTAAGTCACCATAGTGATAAGAGTCAGACAGGACATAAGAGGTTGGCAAAGGCAAAGTCTGAGGGAGATTTTACTTGTAATATGGAGAACCAAGATATGATTGAGTCATAGTGGGCTACAAGAGTGGGGTGTTTAAATAGCATTGTTCCCATTTCCTTGTATATCTGTGGACCTGGAGAGTGTCTGCTGGGTTTGCAGGAACACAATATGTAACTTCTATGATTCTTGAATTCTACACGGTATTGAACAAGAAGGTGACAGTTTTGCCACGTCACCTTTATGACCATCCTTTGACATTTCAGATCTGATGGGTCATCCACCACCTGCAGAAAGCGTAACTAATCTATCCTGATTCCAGAACCTCTCTAAAGCCTCCATGAAAAAAATTGGCTAGAGTTTGCTTTGAAGCTTGAGTAGATTTAAAAGAGTGGTAGATGGCTGTATCATAGCATCCTAGAACAAAGCCAACTGCTATGGAGGGAAGGGTACCAACTTGGAAAATCTTGCATATACAACACCATGTGGGTCCCTTGCACAATGAGTAGGACTTGTTGGTCTAGAGGTAGGTCAAATTCCCTGCGGTGTTGCTGACCTTGAGTGAGAGGGGAAAAGGCTTTGCACAATGACTTAATACAGGTACCTTCCATGTGTGTTATGGGCCTGATCAAAAGCCCATTGAAATCAGCTGAAAGGCTCCTTAATGAACTTTGGATCAGGTCCTGCAGTCTATTTTTTGAAAGTCAAAGTAAACAGTAGACTCTAAACATAATGGACCCTTCAATAAAACAATGGGATTATTCATCCACCAGAAAAATACATTAAATGAACATTACGGTTGTGATGCAAAACAATAGATGTGCAGGAATTTAGTTAAGAGCAACACTTGCCATATGTTTTACTATGTGCTGACACAACAGCATGCATTTAAAAAGTAGTTAAGGGGAAACCCTGTTGTGCCTAGGTGTAGGGTGCCATATGGTAATTCTTCTTTCCTGACTTAGAATTTCCTTTTCTATAACAACTTTATTTTTTTTATTGTAGTTTGGTAAATTCATTCTGTAATAGATGGACTAAAATGTGACAAGATAGTCTAAATTTAGTGAACAGGATAAGAAAAAGCTAGGAGTTTGGGTGACATGTTTTAACCCATGTTGGAGTGAGATTTCTCCTTTCCAACGCATATTGTGGATTTATTAATGCAGTATATGGGAAAGGTTATTTGAAGAGTGGGTAAAGTGACTTAGATTTTAGAAGACTGAAGAGGTTTTATAGATTGACTGAATAAAAGCATCTGCCGACAGGCTTTTAGGCTGGAAAGGCAAATTTCTGTGTCCATGTCTGATCGGCAATTGAAATACATTTCCCTCAGTTACAGGCACAGAGGCTCCTAAATAACCTCCTCCTGAACCTCATCCACATAGGACACTGTGGTATTAATACAGTAGAGGAGGGTAAATGATGGATTGAGACGTGCATGTGGTTCTTCTTGAGCACCTGTATCGTGGCTCTTGCAAGAAGTGGCTGCCTGGGGTCATGTCCATGCAGCTTCCTCATGACCAAGAGAAGAGGAGCCACCATTTCTGCTCCTGGGGCTTCCTTGGGGGGCATGGGAGCAGGAGTGTGCCATGCACAACTATTGCTGCTTCCCAAGCCTGCTAGACCACCTGGGAGCCAGAGCTTTGCTGTAAGGTGGGGAGAGCTGGGGGAAGCTGCATTAACCCATGCCCAGGTTTGGGGGAAGCAGTGATCAATGTAATGTGTCTTGTGGCTCTCAGTGATATGAAAATTTGGGTATGTGCCTCTTGGATTTGAGAACTTTGCCTACCCCTGTAATACCCCCTGTGCAGTGCTGCTAACATAGGGTATTTTCAGACGTTACGAGATCACAGACAACCACAGTGAACCACACACAACCCTGCAGTGGGGCCAAAGGGCCCCGAATAATATGTTTGGTGGTCACCAGATGTTCACCACAGACAATCCCCAGCAAGGGCCAAAGCTAACCGCCCTTCTGGAGGTCCGGACCGGACCGGACCATCTCCGGAAGGGTGGTCAAAGAAATTCCCACCAGGAAACAGCAAAACGTAATGACTGAACGGCAACGACCAGCTGGAAGCAATCAAAACAATTCTCAGTCAGGGACAAAGCACGCAGCATTGCTGCCAGGCAACGAGCAACAACACAGGTCAGGGAGGAAGATTTAAAAGACACACATCAGCAGGGGAATGTGGCAGGATGGAGCGAGGCAGAAGGGAGAGGAGAGCGGAGGATGAGCAAGCGAGGAGGAGGAGGTGCAGGCACAGGCGCAGGTGCAGTGGAGGAGGTGGTCATGCTGCACATGGAGGCGGTGTAGGGAGAGCAGCAGCAGCAGCCAGGACAGGCCACCCCAGAGCCGACAACCAGCCCAGGGGACAAGACCCAGGAAACGGGTAAGGGGAGTGATGTGGGGGCAGCGGCACAGGGGCACCAAGGGGGTGGGCGGGTCATCAGGAGGGGGAATGGGAGAGGGCCGTGGGAATGAGGCAACCTGGCAACCAACTGCTGCCCCCCTTATGTCCAAAAGACATGGAAATGGGACCGGGAGCCCGAGCCCCCAGAGGAGATGGGAAGAGGAGGAGGAGGAGGAGGAGGAGGGCCCACATGGGAGACAGCCGTACCACTGAGGGGGGCAATGGGGTCACAGGTAAACCCAGGACTTCATTAGGATCTGGGGGACCCTGGAGCACCAGCTGGAGCTAGCGGTGAACCAGAGGAATGAACACGTGTACCAGGAGATCGTGTGGGAAATGGAGGCAGCGGGGCACCACAGGACAGTGGCTTAGTGCCGCTTAAAGGTGAAGGAGCTCAAGAGGCAGTACAAGGCCATCAAGGACAACAACCGGCGGTCCGGGCATGGAGCCCGGACCACCCCCTACTATGACATCCTGGACTGCATCCTCCACATGAAGGGATTCATAGTCGCCCTGTGCCTAGTGGGGAGCGCTGTGGTCCAGGGCAAGGAACGAGCTGATGTACCCCCTCTCCTCACTGCCCCTCTAAAAGTCACCGGCTCCAGGGGCCTCAACCCCAAGAGGAACACCCCGGGATCTCTGGGAGCAGCAGGTCCCCCTCGTGCACCAGCCCAAAGAACCCCCAACCGAGGGTTGATCTGGGCGGATCTGAGGCCGGCACACCTGTTGCCCTCAGCCAGGGGATGCAGGGGGACCCCAGTAACAATGAGGGACTGGCCTTTGCGGGCTCCGAGACCAACATCAAGGGTAAGCAAGTGGGTGGGAGGGGAGATGGACTGGAGGGGCCGGACCGAGAGGGGGAGGTGGCACACCAACCACAGGGCCGTCCCCAGCAACCCTTGACACCCCAGACCATGGAAAGGGGGACAGGGGGCCGCCAGAAGCTGAGTTCCACCTACCCCCACCCACCCCGTCCCATATCCTCATAGGTCACAGCACGCCCCGGCACCCAGGACAGGCAGACGAGTGGGAAGGTGGCGAGAAGGCCCAGGAGCAGTCAGAGGTCCCAGGTGAGGCAACTCAAAAAGTGGGGGGAGAGGGGGCTGGGGGAGTATGGGAGGGGAACCCAGCCCATGTGGTGCGGGGGGGACCTGGGCACAAGGGACCATGAGGGGAGGGCACCGGATGGTCAAAAGGGGCCCCTCATGACCCCCAAGCCATGACATGGGATGGAGGGCAGGGGGCTGGGGTGCCTAACCAACACCTACTGTGCACCCCAACAGGGTGACCTGCTGGGTCCCAGCAAGCCTGCCCCATGCCCCCAGCCCAGCAGATGAGGGAGCACCGTGCACGGGTATGGTGCTGGAGGAAGGAGCAGGTGGAGGACATAGTCCTCACCATCACTGAGCAGGGCATGCGAATGATAGCGGCCATCGACCGCATGGAGGCGGCCACCAAAAGGGCCATGCAGCAAGCAGAGGCCAGGGACTGGAGGTTGCAGGCAGAAGTGTGCCTCACATGGAGACGGGAGCGCCGGGAGTACAGCAGGCAGGTGGAGGCATTTGGGCGGCTGGAGCAGGCTATTGACCATATGGTGAGGGAGCACTCTGCCAAGATGGACCTGTCCCATGACATAGGCACCTCGCTGCTGCTGCACACGGGGAACATGAGCACATACATGATGGCCACCGCCCCACCGGGCAACCTGTCTGCCCCGGCCCTGATGCCGGGACCCTCAGCACCCCCACTGCCTACGCCACCGCCCCAGCCGCCGGCATGCCTGCAGCGCCCGTGCATCTGCCTACTTGTCATTGTAGGCCTCTGGAGGGAGCAGCCACCCAGGGGGGCCCTCCAACCCTGGGTCTGCCCTCCGTCCCAACAACACCTGCCCCTCACAACACTGAGGTGTCCCAGGACACTGTCAGGGACATGGACAGTGAGTGGGGGAGGGGAACTCCCAGAGCTCCACAGTGGCCACAGGGCGGCTTAGAGGAAGGCCCTGGAGAAAGGAAGGTCATGGGGGGGAAAGGGGGAGAGCGGGATGAGGGGGGTGGTGGACATCGCACTGGGAGGTGGTAGGTGGTGATGGTGGTGGTGTTACCTGTAGGAAGTATTCACAATAAATGCATGGACACCACAGTTGCTGCCATTATTCCGTGTCACAGGCCTGGGGATGGGGATGGGGTAGATGGGTATCCAGGGGCATGGACAGGGTGCCTGTGGGGGCCCCGGGGTGGTGTTGACAGTGGTGTGAGGCCTCACGCCTCGGCCTCACGGCTGAACCGCCTAGCCAGGGCAGCACAGATGTGCTTTGCATATCTGTACTCCCGTCGGTTCCCCCAGGATGAAGGGGGCCATCAGCATCCCCTCGATCCGGGTCATCCCCATATCCGCAAAGTCCCCGTGGTACATCCAGCCATAGAAGGGAGACATGGTCATGATCCGGGCATCGTGGCTGCATCCAGAGTGGACCACGTAAATGTCTGTGAACTGTCCTCAGTGGTCCACGACCACCAGCAGCTGCAGGGAGTGGTACCCATGTCAGTTGACATATTCCGCAGCCTCCCCAGCAGATGGGCAGAGGATCTCAATATGGGTGCCGTCCACGGCACCCATGCAGTTGGGGAATCCTCCAGCCACAAAGCCGGCCATCACGACCTCCTGCTCCACCAGCTGGATCGCTCGGTCCAGGAGCGCGCCCTCCACCACCTCGCAGACGTCCTGCAGGATCACGGCAACGGTGCTCACCACCAACACCGAAGTACTGCGAGACGGACCAGCAGGAGTCGGGTGTTGCAAGGGTCCAGACCCCGATGGCCACCCGCTGGATCATGGGAATGGGGGCCTGCATGGGGGTGTGCTGCCACTCCAGCCAGGGCATCAACATCTCCACAAGCCGCAGGAGGCTGCACCCGTCCATCCAAAAATGCGCTCTCCAGGTGGCCTCATCCCAGTGAGTCAGCGCCCTGGAAAACCACCATTGTGCCCACTCTGTGACCCATAGCCACCGGGCAATGGGCATAGAGAACCGGGATGGGTGCTCCATGGTTTCCCTCTGCTTTTGGAGCCGGCCGGCCACCTCGTGGAGTGCAGCAGCCCACTCCTGGGCATGGATGAAGGTCTTTTGGGCCGTTCCAGACACCTGCTGGGCCCTGAGCTGGGCAAGGGAGAACCTGCACCTGTGGTGGGCTCTCTGGGATCTAGCTGTACTCCTGGCCTTGCACAGCCACAGCCAGGCAGTCAGGTGCACCTCTGCGGTCTGGATGCGCAAGAGGTCCGTGTATGAGCGGTACCACTCTGCGCAGACTGCTAGGTGCATCCCGCACATGCCCAACCATCCCAGCTCCATGGTGAACGGTGCCCCAGGTGGGGTGCAGCCACAACCATTATAGACTGGTGCATGTGTAGCCCAAACCCCAGGTCACGACCTGGTAACCATCCGGGGGGGGCAGGGTCACCTCTGACCACCCCCTTGGCTGGCAGGGCCGGCTCCTGCAGGGTGTCTGGGGTGGGGAGGCAGGGGGTGCCCCATTGAGCACACCTATGGCCTCTGCACTGGGCATGTCGCATGGACCAGCCTGTGCTCGGACGTGCGGGCAGCAGCTGCATCCCTGCTGTCATCACCTCCCACCTATCTGTGTGGGCTGCCTGTTGTCCTTGCCACCCTGATCTGTGTGTAGCATGTCCTGTATGTGTGCTCAGTTCCAGCAGCTGGGATGGGTCCACACCCCGCGCCTCGCTCGTCTGTCGTGCCATGTTGTGGCCTGTGGCCTTCTCACTTGGCATTGGACCTCCCCTGCTTCCCCTCCCGTCCCTCCAGGGATTGTGGGGGCCCTCTTTCCTTGCAGTTAATATCCACCGCTTGCTGGACCATGGCTGGCAGTGCTGTCCCAGGGCTCACGGGCCCCACCACCCTCAGCGCCCCCCATATCTGGACCTTCCGTGATACCATGGCCTTGTGTGTCCTGTGGCATTCCCCAGTCATGCAATTGCTCCTGAGCTTCCAGGAGAGCCTCACAGGTGCCTATGCGAATCTGAGCTCTGACCTGCACTACTTTGGCTAAGAGGCAAGCGCCTGTGATTGCCGGCTGCATGCAGAGACACTGGGCCTCTGTCCCTTTCCTGATGGGCGCATCCCGGAGATGAGGTGCTCGCATGTGGGGTGGTCTGTGGTGGAGACTGTGTCTGCACTCTCTGTGTGCAGCCTGGCTGCCTACAAGGCCTGTCTGGCGGAGAGGGGCCCTGCCCTGGCTGTGTCCTTCTTTGGCTGAGTTCACAGGGCCCATGGGTACCAGAGGTCGCGTGGGACGCTCTATCACCACCTGTTGGAGCTTGGTTACCTTCCTTTGCCTCCAGCTGATGACTATGGCTTGTCTGAGACCACCGGGGCGGAGCTGGTGGCGCTGGCAGGTGTGGTCCCAATCTGATGTCCAGGTGGGGCTCACCGTGCAGGATCCCTTTGAGGCATACTACCTCGTAGCCCACCACATGTCTGTATTGGGTTACCATCGGGGAATGCTCAAGTGGCCCCACTACGTGCACCTGGAGGGCCACCCAGCCCCGGGCCCCTTCGTGACCCCCTGAAACTGGCTGTGAGGCCCCCTGTGCCTTCTGGGCCCTGGATGCTGGCCCCACTGTGAGCTCCTGCCTCTGCCCTAACGCCATGGGTCATTGCCCACTCCCTCCATGATGTCCCAGGCTCGCTGCTGTGCTGGCTGGTTCCTGGGGTTCTGCTGCCCCTGCCTGTAGCTCTGGGACCCCTCCACGGGGCCCCCTGTCCTCCTCTGCAACCGTTGTTCCCCTCCGTGGCTGCCTTCTCCTGTGGATGTGTACTGATCTCCGAGCCGGCTCCCAGCACCCTGGGTGCAGCTGTCCTTTGTCATGTGGCTGCAATCCCTCCTGTGCCCGTGCTTGGCTCTTCAGCTCCGGCTCACCTCCATCCCATTCATTGCACCCTCGCCGGCACCTGGGGTCCCTGTCTGCCTCCTGGACTGTTCCCAGGCCACTCCTTGTCTGTGTGACCTCCCCCTGTGCCTGTGCTCTGCCCCTGAGGGGTCCCCCCATGCCAGGACTGCCTGTGTAGCTGTGGGGTTGCCCATGCTGCCTGTTCTGTTGTTGGGGTTCTGGATGCCATTCCCCGTGTCCTGCCCTGCCCCCGGGTGGGTCCCCCCCACTTCCCTGACCCCAGGTCCCCCCCCTTTGGCCGTTGTGCCGTGTGTGTTGGCCATCCCGCTGTGTTCCCCCTTACCTTCCTTTTCCGTGCAGGTGTGTATGCGCCCAGGCATGTGTTTGTGCTGTGTGTTCCACTGTAACCTAGCTGTCTCTGTGCCTGTTGTGTATACCGCCTCAGTGGCTCTTCTCCCTCACCTCCTCCCTTCCCGTTTCCCTTGTGTTGGCATTTCCTTTTGGCCCTTCTGGCTTCCTTTGCCCTCAGTTGGCCATGTCTGCCTCTCGCCCCTCCCCGGTGCCTTCTGGGTGTTTTAACCATGGCCTGGAATCAGCATCATGTCTGTTGCACTGCCCTGGGCTGTGGTCTGCCGGTCCGATTCCCTGATGTGGTCCCACTCCTATCACATCTGTTTGGGGCCTTCCTGGACCACGGGGGGTGGTTGGTCGGCTCGCCACTGCTGGGAATCCACTGTGGTGATTCAGGGGCCTGTAATGTCTGAAAACACCCATAGTAGATAAAATGTTGTGCATTCAGTTAGCTACAACAAAAATAAATATCCCAAATGGAGGTCAGGTTCCCAAATGAAGGTCTCTACAATATTTAATGAAAGGTAGTATAACAATTACTGGCTTGAAACTGTATCTATATTGCCTAAGACATTGGCAGTAACACAAAGAATCTCACCATGAGTGTCATACAAACACTGAAAAATTGGTTAAAACTTAACCAAATTAATCACAGAACATTAATTCAAGTACAGACAAAATGATACATGTGCATTGGGGAAACCCCATAATCAATACAAGGCTAAGACCATGACTAATCAAGAATAATTTGGCAGCATGCACCTGGTATGAGCCCAATTGAAAACAGAGTTACAGAGAAAGAATTTTAAATCCAACATTTTGCTGTAGCTGGCAGCTTCTTCAAAGGATAATGGCGGTATCTTTCCTGTATTTCAATGAGCAAGTAATTCTTAATGAGCTCCAGTAACCCCGAATGAAAAAAACTCCTTTCTATAGTAAGAAAGGAGGCCCCTAACTAAATAAGAGCATCTAATGAGTCATTCAAGCCACATGGTGCAGCAGTGTCTAATGTAAGTAGGAGGGATCCCTGGCAACCAAACAAAAAAATAAAAATCTTTAATCAGTCCAAAAGGGTGCTGTCTGGTACTGAGGTTCACTTACTTAACGAAGGGCTTAACATTCGTGCCCACTAATTTGTACAACGGATATATAGTCCACAAAGAGGTCTTTGAATTATCCCAGAAAATCCGTTTAAAAAGACTTCTCTCCCAGCGACGTGGACCCAGGACCCTGTATTATTCAATCCCATTTCCCCACCTAAAATTAATACAGATAGGGCTATACCTGTTTTTGAAGAGAAGATCTTGAATTAAATTCGCATCTTATAAGACTCCCTCCCTAAACCAAACTTTTTGAACCTTACCAAGGATGAATGGTCTGCACTTTGCTCCTTAAGGAATGACAAATCGATTGTCATTAAAAAAGCAGACAAGGGGGGTGGTATTGTGTAGTGCTGGACCATGTGGACTATATCAAAGGCTGTATGGACTTAAGTATAAGGGAAGGTTACAGATTATTGAACTCTGACCCTACTGACTCACTTAAATGTGAAATAATAAAGATCTTCCAAGAAGGATATGACAAGGGGTTGAAGACAGATAAACAGCATACATTTTTGACCCAAATTTCCCCCGTATTCCAGCCATTAATGGTCTGCCGAAGGTGCATAAGGGTTTTAATCCGCTGCAATTTAGACCAATAGTATCTGGATCAGCTATGATCCTGGAACCGATAGCAAAATATGTGGTTTATTATTTAAAACCCTTTGTGGAACAGGTAGTTTCACATATTAAGGATACAACACACTTCATTAACATTCTTGAGGACATAGATTTGGGAGATATGGGGCTAATCCTGGTTACTATGGATGTGAAAGCCCTTTACACCAGTATACCGCATGATGAAGCACTTCACATCTTAAAGAAGAATTTTGATTTAAGGTTGAATAAGAACCCTCCCACAGACTTCCTTTTGAGCCTAGGCGACCTTATACTTTCCAAAAATTACTTTGAATTCAATAATCAGTTTTTGTTACAGTTAAAAGGGGTCAGCATGGGGAGCCCTCTGTCAGCCGAATTAACAATACTCTTCATGGATGACTGGGAACAAAGGTTTATTTATGACGTCAACTTCAATTCCTTTCACAAATATATATTTCTCTGGCATACATTGACGACATCTTTTTGCTGTGGGAAGGAGATAAAGAATGACTAAATGCTTTCTTTGCTTGGATTAACGGTTTACATAAAACCATTAAATTCACTATTGAATCTGATGACCACAGTATTAATTTTTTAGATGTATATTATCAGAGACAGATAAATTTAGAACTAGAACATATATAAAATCGACTGACCAAAACACCTATCTACAATACTATAGTCACCATCCCCGCCACCTGATGAGCAATATTCCCTTTGGCCAGTTTAGAAGAATTAAGAGGAATTGCTTGGATGATTTTCAGTTTTAAAAAGAGGCAGAATCCATGTGGCATAATTTTGCAGATTGGGGTTACCCAAAACAAGTGATCCATCATAGTTTTCGGAAGACCCTGTGCCTTCCCAGATGCTCTGTTTCAGCGTCAGTTCCCAAATCAAATGAAAACTCTGATAGGATAGTGCATGTGACAACATACAATAATTGCAGCAATATAATCAAAAAGATTATTAAAAGGCACTGGAATATGGTAGATCATAATGGGGGTGTCAGGCCCCCCCCCCCCACTTTTCACTTATAAACTCAGGAAAAACATCAGTGATCATATCACTAGGGCAAGATTACCACTTTTAACCCAAAGGACCCTGGACCAACGGAGGATTGTGAGGAACTTCCCATATGGTCACTGCACGGATTGTGTGCACAGTTTAAAAGTCAAAACCTTTGTGGGTCCCCATGAAAATGTTGTCAGATAAATGACTTTATAAACTGCTGTACCCCATGGGTGATATACGTTATTAAATGCTCCTGTAATAAAGTTTATATTGGGAAGACAACCAGGCCTCTTAAGATCCGTATAACAGAACATCGAAGCAGACTTAAAACACGCACACCAGCAGCACCTTAGGTAGACCACTTTAATACACATCACATGAACAATAATTAATTTACATTTTGGGGGATTAAGAAACAGGCTCCGCCTTTTAATCCTAACATATTATCATCTAGAGAAAGTTTTTGGATACTTACATTAGACACTACTGCGCCACGTGGCTTGAATGACTCATTAGATGCTATTATTTTGTATGGGGATTTAGGCTAATGGTTGGTCTAAATAAAATTTCCCCATTTAGATTCAAGATTCTAGATCAGGGCCTTCTCTGTGAATATAACTGAGCTAGGAGGTTTTATTACCATTCAGTACCCACAAGATTTAATCTCTATTGGTGATTGAGTTACCAATGATTGAGTCACATAATGTGCAATGAGCTACACCTGCCTGGCACAGTTTGCTTTATATCCAAGATGGCGGATGTAACAATAGTCAGTCTTTTTCATCTGCACCAGATAGTCAGTTCTCTTTCCCCAAGGAGACCCTCCATCTAGGACTTGGGTACTTTCCTTACCAGCATTTGAGGTGTGTATTTTACCTCTCTCTGAGGGTTTGTATGAGCACCTATTCGTTTCACTAAATCTAGTCTGAGTTACTAACCCTCTTTAAACTATTTTTTGCTTCCTCTATTTTTCGCTGGTAACCCACAGAGGTCTCCGGTGTTTAGCATTAGCTCGCGTTTGTTATAATGCCATCAACAGAGAAGTAGGTTAGTGTATACTTTGCTCCTTTGATGTAGCCTTTATGGGCACCTGGCACTGCATTGCCTCTTTAGAAACCCCTGCTTCTGTATTGGGGCCCCCTTACTTTGAGCCTCTGTCTTTGCCTTGTATATGGGCTTTTGGGAAATTATCGGCTTTACAATGGGAGCCTCTTTGACGGTTGAATCTTGGCATCTGCCTAATTATTGATGTATTTAACCTTATGGGATCCTTTATTATTTCTTACTATAAAAAGGAGTTTTTTCATTCTGGGTTACTGGAGCTCATTAAGAATTACTTGCTCATTGAAATACAGCGCAGATACCGCCATTATCCTTTGAAGAAGCTGCCAGCTACAGCAAAACGTTGGATTTAAAATACTTTCACTGTGACGCTGGTTTCAATTGGGCTCATACAGGTGCATGCTGCCAAATTATTCTTGCTTAGTCATGGTCTTAGCCTTGTATTGATTATGGGGTTTCCCCACTGCACATGTATCATTTTGTCTGTACTTGAATTAATGTTCTGTGATTAATTTGGTTACGTTTTAGCCAATTTTTCAGAGTTTGTATGACACTCATGGTGAGATTCTTTGTGTTACTGCCAATGTCTTAGGCAATATAGATACAGTTTCAAGCCAGTAATTGTTACACTACCTTTTATTAAATATTGTATTGACCTTCATTTGAGAACTTGACCTCCATTTGGGATAGTTATTTTTGTTGTACCTAGTTTGTATACTGTCTTGTGAAACTTTTAGACTGACTGTACATTCAGTTAGCAGCAGTTTTTATAATGTGATGGCCCTTTTTACATGAGATGCTCCTACGCATGGACACCCATCTTCCATTCAGGGGTGCATCCTGTGTAAATGTGGAGGTGTGTGGGGGGGTGCACTCCTGTGACTCACACATCCCCAAGCATCCCCACCCACCAGTTGCATGGAACAACTGGCAAAAACGTTGGTTTTGCTCCATGCGTGGGGATGTGTGGGGCTGGGTGAGGGATGGGTGTGCACCCATCTGCACACACCCCCTCACAATAGCATGCACATGGACCATCCCCCAGCCCCCCATTGGCAGATCATGTAAAAAGGGCCTATCTCCACATACAGGAAATGAGGCTGGAGGTTAGGAACTTATGGATATTTGTGCCTTCATCAATAGGAGGAACAGTAGACTCCTGGCCATCCATAAATGGAAAATAGTGATTATGACTATTTATTTGGGAAACCAAAGTAACAAAGAGCTTGTTTGCTGTCAACTAAATTCCCACACATCTATTGTTTTGCATCACAATCTTAATGTTCTTTTACTGTATTTTGTCTGGTGATGAATAATCCCAGATTTTGTCTAGACTTCACAATACGAGAGCAGAATCTTATTGATGGAGAGCTACTGGCTTCTTTTTCAGAGTGCCTGTCCTATTAACAGGAACATCTTTATGTTACCAGCATTCAGATTTGCCAACGAGGTTTTCATCCAAGTACTGATTATTCCAAGATACTAGAATAGGCAGATAATGGCGATAACTGCAAAGCATGAAGAGATGATGTAGAGTTGGGTGTAATGCTTGTCTTTCACATTCTGCGTATTGTTTATTGGAAACTAGGGCCAAATCTGAAGTACCTTTAATTTCAAGGACATAAAATAAAAGTGCCTGATCTTGCAAGCTCTCTTGATTTGGACCTCCCACTTTAGTATATTGGGATTTATGTTTACATCTCTGTTATTTCAGTGACAGAGGCTGTTTTTAAATGGACCATAGTGGGTGGAGGGATGGGTGTGTGGTGGGTGTGCACCTGTTCCCATGGCTGCACACCCATGTCCACCCAGCTCCACACATGGAGCAACCGGCGTTGAAGCCCATTGCTTCAACACCTCCACCCATCCCCGCAACATTCACACAGGTGCCTCCACCCATTTCCACGCAGCAAAACTGCATGGAGATGGGTGGGGGGCATCTTGTTTGAAAAGGGCCATAGACGTATGGTGCAATCCAAGTGGTGGCGTACTCCACCTGCTGGTGTAATGGCCAGCCGGGCAGCGGGCATACATGTGCGCATGCGCCGCACGTGTGCAGTAAGCCACTCAGCGCACCTTTGCTGACA
>QEPC01003269.1:366145-393795 GCA_003113815.1 Sphenodon punctatus
CTCTTTCCCCGAGGAGACCCTCCATCTAGGACTTGGGTATTTTCCTTACCAGCATTTGAGGTGTGTATTTTACCTCTCTCTGAGGGTTTGTATGAGCACATATTCGTTTCACTAAATCTAGTCTGAGTTACTAACCCTCTTTAAACTATTTTTTGCTTCCTCTATTTTTCGCTGGTAACCCACAGAGGTCTCCGGTGTTTAGCATTAGCTCGCGTTTGTTATAATGCCATCAACAGAGAAGTAGGTTAGTGTATACTTTGCTCCTTTGATGTAGCCTTTATGGGCACCTGGCACTGCATTGCCTCTTTAGAAACCCCTGCTTCTGTATTGGGGCCCCCTTACTTTGAGCCTCTGTCTTTGCCTTGTATATGGGCTTTTGGGAAATTATCGGCTTTACAATGGGAGCCTCTTTGACGGTTGAATCTTGGCATCTGCCTAATTATTGATGTATTTAACCTTATGGGATCCTTTATTATTTCTTACTATAAAAAGGAGTTTTTTCATTCTGGGTTACTGGAGCTCATTAAGAATTACTTGCTCATTGAAATACAGCGCAGATACCGCCATTATCCTTTGAAGAAGCTGCCAGCTACAGCAAAACGTTGGATTTAAAATACTTTCTCTGTGACGCTGGTTTCAATTGGGCTCATACAGGTGCATGCTGCCAAATTATTCTTGCTTAGTCATGGTCTTAGCCTTGTATTGATTATGGGGTTTCCCCACTGCACATGTATCATTTTGTCTGTACTTGAATTAATGTTCTGTGATTAATTTGGTTACGTTTTAGCCAATTTTTCAGAGTTTGTATGACACTCATGGTGAGATTCTTTGTGTTACTGCCAATGTCTTAGGCAATATAGATACAGTTTCAAGCCAGTAATTGTTACACTACCTTTTATTAAATATTGTATTGACCTTCATTTGAGAACTTGACCTCCATTTGGGATAGTTATTTTTGTTGTACCTAGTTTGTATACTGTCTTGTGAAACCTTTAGACTGACTGTACAGTCAGTTAGCAGCAGTTTTTATAATGTGATGGCCCTTTTTACATGAGATGCTCCTACGCATGGACACCCATCTTCCATTCAGGGGTGCATCCTGTGTAAATGTGGAGGTGTGTGGGGGGGTGCACTCCTGTGACTCACACATCCCCAAGCATCCCCACCCACCAGTTGCATGGAACAACTGGCAAAAACGTTGGTTTTGCTCCATGCGTGGGGATGTGTGGGGCTGGGTGAGGGATGGGTGTGCACCCATCTGCACACACCCCCTCACAATAGCATGCACATGGACCATCCCCCAGCCCCCCATTGGCAGATCATGTAAAAAGGGCCTATCTCCACATACAGGAAATGAGGCTGGAGGTTAGGAACTTATGGATATTTGTGCCTTCATCAATAGGAGGAACAGTAGACTCCTGGCCATCCATAAATGGAAAATAGTGATTATGACTATTTATTTGGGAAACCAAAGTAACAAAGAGCTTGTTTGCTGTCAACTAAATTCCCACACATCTATTGTTTTGCATCACAATCTGAATGTTCTTTTACTGTATTTTGTCTGGTGATGAATAATCCCAGATTTTGTCTAGACTTCACAATACGAGAGCAGAATCTTATTGATGGAGAGCTACTGGCTTCTTTTTCAGAGTGCCTGTCCTATTAACAGGAACATCTCTATGTTACCAGCATTCAGATTTGCCAATGAGGTTTTCATCCAAGTACTGATTATTCCAAGATACTAGAATAGGCAGATAATGGCGATAACTGCAAAGCATGAAGAGATGATGTAGAGTTGGGTGTAATGCTTGTCTTTCACATTCTGCGTATTGTTTATTTGAAACTAGGGCCAAATCTGAAGTACCTTTAATTTCAAGGACATAAAATAAAAGTGCCTGATCTTGCAAGCTCTCTTGATTCGGACCTCCCACTTTAGTATATTGGGATTTATGTTTACATCTCTGTTATTTCAGTGACAGAGGCTGTTTTTAAATGGACCATAGTGGGTGGAGGGATGGGTGTGTGGTGGGTGTGCACCTGTTCCCATGGCTGCACACCCACGTCCACCCAGCTCCACACATGGAGCAACCGGCGTTGAAGCCCATTGCTTCAACACCTCCACCCATCCCCGCAACATTCACACAGGTGCCTCCACCCATTTCCACGCAGCAAAACTGCATGGAGATGGGTGGGGGGCATCTTGTTTGAAAAGGGCCATAGACGTATGGTGCAATCCAAGTGGTGGCGTACTCCACCTGCTGGTGTAATGGCCAGCCGGGCAGCGGGCATACATGTGCGCATGCGCCCCACGTGTGCAGTAAGCCACTCAGCGCACCTTTGCTGACACATCCCCCGCCCCTGAGCCCATCCCACTTCCACAACCTGGGGGATGGAGCAGACACGGCTCCCGCTCCATCCCCCGGGCTGCAGGGAGGGGACTCAGGGGGGTAGTATCTATGAGGGGGTGCCATTGTGCCAAGTAGCTTGCTGTGCGTGGGTTGTGCATGTGCACATGTTCACTGGTGTCAGTAAACGGTGCCTGGCGTAAGCGCACATTAGAGCATTTTCTTTATTTAATGCCTTAATCTACACAATAAACGTCATTCTTGGAACCACAGTGGTCACATACTGTGCACAAGCAATTTCTGCCTCCAGAGCTTTCCGGTCAGTTCTGGACACCTGGATCTCAGGAAGGAACTCTGTGCTAATAGTTGACTCCAGTTAGAGGGATTAGGGCAGTGGTTCTCAAACATTTTTTTCACAGATGTCATTTGAGACTTAAAATATAATCTTCCCACAGTACACTAAAAAACATTCTCAGTATATCAAATATTACTGGGGATTGTGTGGGCCCATCTGCAGATTGAACAGCCGCACTTGGGTTCCTGACCCACAGTTTTGGTATTTGCAGTTGCCCTTTCACTATGAATCTGCATCAGGATACCAAAATTAATATTTGGTTTAGCTAAACCCTCACCCAATTTTGTTAAAACAACAGCATCATTGTTATCATGGGGTCACTTTGTAACCCAGAAGATACTACTGTGAGGTATATTGTACCCCAATCAAATTTAATTTAATGTGAAAGCAGAAGTCAGTATGTGTCACAATTTCTCCCCTTATCTCCATCCAAAACTCTGCTGCCAGGGTCATCCACCCTGCCCGTCGCTTCGACCACGTGCAGCCCCTCCTCCCCCCTCTTCACTAGCTCCCCCTTCCTGAATGAATCCTGCACAAGCTCCTAGTCTTCACCTATAAAGATCTTCACAACCTTGCTCCCCCCTACCTCTCTGCACTAATTTCCCTCCGTACTCCAGTCCATGAACTCTGCTCTTCCTCTGTCGCCCTCCCACACCTCCCCTGCTCCCCTAACCACCTTCGTTCCTTCTCCCTAGCTGCCCCCCACGCCTGGAACTCCCTCCCTGCCCACATCCACCTCGCCCCCTCCCTTCATACCTTCAAATCCCTCCTCAAGACCCACCTCTCCTCTCACAGATTGTAAGCCCTAGATCAGGGACTGTTTCTATTCCATTACTTTGTAAAGCACTAGGTACATTTCTGGTGCTATATAAATGCTTAAATAATAATAATAATAATAATAATAAATACACATATATATCCCATCCCATGCAAAAAAATCTACACACAACTGAGATAAGAGTGTGCCTTGTGGAGTATGTTTGTACTGCATAAACATCTGTAACGAATGACAATTGCAATGGCAACCAATGACAACCAATGACCAATATGACAATCAATGATCCACAGAGCCCAGCTAGCAGTGAATGACAATGTCTTATAGCCAAGCAGCCCAGTGTCTTGTGGGGTATGTTTGTACCCCATATGTATAATCAATAACCAATGACAATTGCAATGATGACCAATGACAACTAATGACCAATGACACAGCACCCAGATGCGCCCCCCCCCCCCCCCCCCCNGATTTTGAGTGGTTTGCAACAGTGGGGACACACAAACTGTATGTCTTTTCAAAAGGGAGGGATGAATGGCAGCCATTTGTTACCTTGGATACAAGAACAGGTGTGAACTTGCATCATGGACCTAAAGCCAGCCAAACAGGTTCTGAAAACAAAGGGTTTTTTGTAAACAATCTTGCAGAAGCAGCCCCTCACAGCCCCTTCAATGCGGAAGCTGAAGAACTCTGTACACAGAACTGTTATATATTAAACAAATTGTCTAATATTATATTTTTATATATTAGACAAAACGGTTATCTATTAGACAAATATTTAATTATTTGTTTAAACGTATATACCACCCTTCCCTGAGACTCAGGGTGGCTTACAATGGATAACAACAAATGAAACTGATAAAAAAAAACCCAAAAAACCCCCACAACCCACCCCATACCACCTCCCCATCCAACCCCAGCTCCCACCCCTACCCTTCGGGTGCCTGGTTGCAACTCTAATTTCAATGCATATAAAACAAAATCCCACTTCCCCCCAGATGTAATAAAAACAATCACTTGGAAGAGAGCTGTTGGGGGGGAGGGAATCAAGGGAGTTTTCATACTTTAAAATATTTTTTAAAAAGAACAATGCATTTAAAAACTATTGAGTATGATGGTCAAAAGCTAGCATCAATTGATAACAAAGTAAGTGTAGGTAGGAAATTCAGCATAATAACAGACCTTTGGGGAGAGGGTAGTAGGTAATACTTTTTCAGGGTGAATGGTGATTTTGTATTTCATATTAATTGAATACATTATAAGGAACACAGGAAGCGAGAATAAAGAGCAGGTTGTCAGTTACAGACATTCCTATTATGGTTTAGGAAGGCTATATGTGCATTGAGTCCACTTGTTTAGTATCTGGTGTAAGAAACTACTACCATTCCCATTTTACAGAGAGAGAACTGAAGTGCAGAGAGTTTAAGATATGTCCAAGGAAAAATAAGAATGCTGTGGCAGAGCAGGGAAATGAACTTTTTTCTCCAAATCCCCAGGCTAGCACCCTTGTCAGTAGCCCATCTGTTAAGAATTCCAACATTTAGATACACCCTTTAAATAGCTAAATAAATGTGCTCTCATTACAATAGGGATTTGGAGTCAAGAATCATAAGCCCTAGGGGCAGGGACTGTGTCTATTTTATTACTTTGTAAAGTGCCAGGTACACTGCTGGCGCTATATAAATGTTTGTTAATAATAATAATAATAATGTTCTTTAGTTCCTATTATCTAAAACAATAAAACTTTGCAGTTTACAAAACCATTAAAGGCAGAATCATTTTCAAAACAATTTTTTTTTCCTTCAAAACATTTCACAAAATAGATTTTACACTATCTTGAACTCCAAAAACCAAGAAAATTAATTACAATTGCAATTCAAAAAATATTTATCTATATCACATAATATACCACCGACATTAACAGAATGTATGTACTTAATTTATTACCATACATGCTTACCCTTATTCCAAATTACCACTAACTAAACTATGACATTATTTCTTTACAGGTCATTTATTTATCATATGTCACCAATCAAATTTTTTTCAAACTGCCTTAACACTGTCCTTTACATGTATAGACATTGTATACACTTTATACAATGAGATGTTGACAATGACAGTGCAGACAACTTTATACAATTGGTTGTACAATGCAATTCTGCGCAAAAGGACAGAGTTAAGGCAGTTATTGTAGTAATGTATATTGTTAAATGTTTGTTTTTTTAATTGCAATTGCAATAAATTTCCATATTTTTAGTAGTTTAAGATAGGATAAAATCTATTTTGTGAAACGTTTTGAAGAGGAAAGTTTTTTGTTTTGGAAACGGTTCTGCCTTTAACCGTTTTTTAAACTGTAAAACTTTTTGTTTTAGATAATTTTATAGCTTTTTGGAGGGTTCCCTGGTGGGGGTGGGTGAGAACCTATACCCTAGTTCCCCTGGCAGGGAATCCTTTAGGGTAGCAATACACAGGGAAAGGTCCTTTGCACAGTGACGCTATCCATATTGCAGAAGCCTGGACAGGTGGGGTGAGCTGGGGAAGGGAGCCCCTCACACCCGGGCACCCCGGGTGATATGCCTCGCAAGGGCATTCCGGATGCACTTGGCATAACGGTACTCCCTGGGGTTCTTGACGTTCAAGTACAGGGGCACGGGACTGGGGGCCCTGTGGGGCTCGGGGTATTCCAGGGCTGCCCCCTCGGTCTCACAGATGTTGTGGCACACACAGCAGGCCCCGATCACCAGGGCAGAGGTCTCCACAGTGTAGTCTAGGCGCCCAGCAAGACTCCTCCAGTGCTGCTTGAGAGCCCCGAAGGCTCGCTTCACCACGGTCCTGCTGGAGCAAAGGCGGGTATTGTATAGCACCTCCAGAGGGGTCCGTGCGACAGGGTAGACCTTCATCAACCAGCGGGTGAGGGGGTAGGTGGGGTCTCCCAGGATACAGGGGGACATCGGTACCCCCTCGATCCAGGTCATCCCCATGTCAGCAAAATCCCCCCGGAACATCTGGGCATAGAAGGGGGAGATGGTAATGATTCGGGCGTCGTGACTGCAGCCGGAGTTGCCCGTGAAGATGTCTATGAATCGGCCCGGTGATCCACAAGCGCCTGCAGCTGCAGGGAGTGGCTCACATACTCTGCTGCCTCCCCTGCGGAAAGGCAGAAGATCTCAACGTGGGTGCCGTCCACGGCTCCCATGCAGTTGGGGAAGCCTCCGGCCATGAATCCTGCCATCACGGCCTCCTGGTCCACCAGCTGTATCATTCTGTCCAGGAGCACGCCCTCCACAGCCTCGCACACGTCCCAAAGGATACAGGCTACCGTGCTGAGCCCTACCCTGAAGTGCTGGGACATGGACCGGCAGGAGTCGGGCGTTGCCAGGGCCCACACCGCTATGGCCACCCACTGGACCATGGGGATGGGGGTCCTCATGGAGGTGTGCTCTTGCTCTAGCCAGGGTGCAAGGAGCTCCGCTAGCCACATCAGGGTGAGCTTGTCCATCCTGAGGTGGGCCCTCCAGGTTGCCTCGTCCCACTGGGCCAGCGCCCTCGCCCACCAACCCTGTGGGTGCTCAGCGACTCATAGGCACCTCTCAATGGGCATAGCAAGCAGGAGTGACTGGCACATGGTCTCCCTCGCCCACAGGAGGCACCTGGCCACCTCACGGAGCGCCGTGGGCTGGGTCCGGGTCCGGCTCATGGCCTGCTAGTCTGCCCCGGATAGCCTCTGTGCCCTGAGCCGGGCAAGGGCTCTCATGCAGCCATGTTGTGCCCTGCGGGCCCTTGCAGCTCTCCAGGCCATGGAAACCTGCAGCCGGGCGGCCAGGTGCACCTCCGTACCAATGAGGCGCAGCTGTTCGGTGTGGTCATGGTACCACTCGGCTGTGAGCGCGAGGTGCATCCAGTAGGCAGATGCCCTGTCCCACTCCATGGTGGTGGGCACCCTGGGGGCTGGGGGACATATATTATGGCCCTACGATGGGCGACCGTGCCGGGGGCCAGCCCCCAGCTGGCAGGGTCCCCAATGAGGTGCCTGGGTCTGTGGGTGTGCCCATGGTTACACGTGCTGGCTATGCATGGGTCCTCATGACTGCATGGGTGCACGGTTCCATGCACTCCTTGTGCAGCTGAATTCCTTCACCCATCAACCCCCCCACACCCATGGCTGTTTGCAACACCGTGGCCTTGGCTTCCCGATTAGCTGTTATGTGAGTGCTATTGTGTTCTGCAGCTGTGACGGGTCCAAACCCCATGTCTCTCTCTGTTGTGCTACAATGTTGTGGTCTGTGGCCGCTGTTCCTGTCCTTGGGACCCCTCGGAGGCCCTCCCGGCCCTGGAGGGTATGTGTGCCCTCCTGTCCATGGTGTTATTCTCCCTGTCTGGCTGGACCATGGCTGGCTGTCCATCCACTGGTCTCCCACTTCCAGAGCCCCATGGGGCCCCCTATATCTGGAACTTCTGTGAGCCCATGACTCTGTGCAACCTGTGGCATACCCAGGCCATGCAGCTGCTCCTGGGCAGCCCGGGCAGCTGTGCGGGTGCCTTTGCGAGCTTGAGCTCTGGACTGCACTACTTTGGCTATGAGGCGAGCACTCGTGATTGCCGGCTGCATGCGGAGACCCTGGGGCTGGTTCACTTCCCTGATGGACGCATCCCGGACAAGCGGTGTTCTCATGTGCATTGGTTCAGAGCTGAGACCATGTCTGCGCTGATTGTTTGTGGCCTGGGCACCTACATGGTGTGCCTTGCTGAGGGGGGGCCTGCCTTGGATATGTCTTAATTTGCCTGTGTTCACGGGACACGTGGGTACCAGTGCACCCATGCGGTGGTGTGCCACTGGCTGCTGGAGCTGGGACATCTTTCTTGGCCCCCTTCCGCTGCCTACTGTGTGTTGGAGCCTTCCGCAGTGGAGCTGTCGGCCCTGTTGGGGGTGTGATCCCATTTGGACATCCAGCTGGGTCTCTCCATGCATGACCCCTTCGATGGTCTACTACCTGATCTCCCACCACATGTCCTTGCTGGGGTACCACCAGGACTTGATACATTGGACCCACCTGGTGCACCGGGCAGGGCACCTGGCCCCTGGGCCCACAGTGGCCCCCAGCGGCTGCCTGTGAGTCCTGGTGTTCCTCCCAGCCCCCCGGTGTCCTGTCCCCATGTGGGCTCCCGCCCCTGTCCAGGGGGCCCAGTCTCCACTGGCTGCTCCCTCCCTGATGTCTCTGCCGTGCTGTAGTGAAGCCTGCTTCCTGGGGTGCTGCTGCCCCTGTCTGTGGCCCCGGGCCCCCTCCGGGCCCCACCCCCTGGTCTGGCGCTCTGGTGTGGCGCCCTGGTGTGGCGCTCTGCATGGCCTCACTGACCTGCCTGTGTCCAGCTACCTGTCCCCACCCACCAGCGCTGCCACCTGCTGCCCGCCCCCCCCTTGGGTGCTTGTGTGACCTGGGGGTTCTGGGGCCCCCGGACTGGCCCTCAGTGCTTCCTCTGGGGGGGTGCGTCCTTGGACCTGCAGCGCTGCACCAGCTGTCCTGCCTGCCCTCCATCGGCCCCTCTGCAGGTGTGGGGGTCTCCATGTGCCTCCTGGACCATTCCCACCCGACTCGCTGTGCACCGCAGGCCCCCGCTGTGCCTTGGTCCCGAGATCCTAGGGACCCCCCTTTCCGAGACTGCCTGTGCTGCTGTGGGGGCACTCGTGCAGACTGTGCTGCTGTGGGGGTGGGGGTTGCTGTTGCCTGTGTCCTGCCCTGACCCTTTGCAGTTTCCCCCCCTCTTCCATGTCCCCCCCTTGCTCCCGTTGTGCCTTTGTGTGTTGTTCGGGTGCCCGTGTCCCCCTTCCCTTCCCTTCCCTTCCCTTCCTTTCCCTTGTGTGTGTGTGTGTGTGTGTGTGTGTGTGTGTGTGCCCGGGCATGTGCGTGTGCTCGTGCTGTGTGTTCTGCTGTGTCTCCGCTGGCTGTGTGCCTGCTGTGTGTGGTACCTGTCCAACTCTTCTCCCTCTCCCCCCTCCCTTCCCGTTTCCCTTGTTTGGGCATTCCCTTGTGTGCCTTTTGTCTTCATTTGCCCTCAGGCAGCCATGTCTGTGTCCCGCCCGTGCCCGGTGGGTGTTTTGACCACGGCTGGGGATCGGCGTCACGTCTGTTGCGCTGCCCCGGTCCGCGATCTGGCAGCCCGATTCCTGGCCGTGGTCCCAGTCCCGTCACATCTGTTCTGGGCTTTTATTTGCCCCGGGGAGTGGTTGTTTTGTTCACCCCCACTGTGAATCCACTGTGGTGAACCGGCCGCCCATAACGTCTGAAAACACCCATTGTGTCAATATAGGACATAATGTATCATATACTGGTGTAAGAATGATATTTTAGTCACACTACATAGAAAACTGACTATGTTTTCATCTGCAGTCTCCTTCCTTTGTATATAATAAGGAATAATATTCTGAAGCAGATGCCTCAGGATAATTCGGTCTCAGTGTGGATTTTCCTCCCCACACTCCCAGGGAAAAGTTGAAAGCTACAACTTTCTGGAGCTGGCACAAATTGGGGTGTGGTGCTTAAAGTGTGGTCAGATAAACTGGACTTGAATGAATGAATGATAGTGTAATCTGGACAGCCAGGCTCCCATCCCGTAGGGGGAGGAGTTCCACTCTGAGACCTCTTTTAAACTTCATGATTCTGATAACCCCATTTTACTATTAAGCCATGTTAACAAAATTGTTGTGCATTACCCAGCTGCCCACAACTCACGCACACTGAATCAAAGGTAGTATACAATTAATTTCTTTGAGGCAAGGATTATATCTGGATATTTGTGTTTTGAAGCACCTGATGTACTCTGGGTGCTATAGAACTGTTACAAGTGCATGAAACATTTGTTTTCCAATATGGCTTTGTTTTCCTCACTGACTTTGTTCAAGAAAATAAAAGAAACTACTTTGAATAGTTAATTTAAAGTGGTGTAGGGTTTGATTTCATTATTCCCACTGTAACTGATGAGTTCCCTATATTGTGATGATATTAACTATACTATTTAGAAGAGCTTTACTATATCATGACAAGATTATGGAAAGATGCTTTCCACACTAAGGAGGGAAACAGTGCCTTAGGAGTTAAGGGACAGGAGTAATATTCTCCTGCAGATGACTGAGGGTAATTCAATCTCAGTGTAGATTTTCCTCCTTACATTCCAAGGGAAGAATTGGAAGCCACAGCTAATTCTGAAATCAGAGCACACCAGGGGCGTAGCTACTGTGGTGCGGGGGGGCTCAGTTGCACCCGGGCCCGTGCCTGTAGGGGCCCACTGCTGGCCGGAGCATCATGACCCCGCTGTGAGGCTGTCTCTTATACACATCTAGATGTGTATAAGAGACAGGCTTAGCACAGAGCCAAGATGGAACTTCTCCTAACTTAATGAGAGCAGGGACTCTGAAGAGAAATTAGATGCTTCCTGTTGAAGCAGACTTCATAGTGTAGTCTTCTGTAGCAAGGATTTTGAGTGGTTTGCAACAGTGGGGACACACAAACTGTATGTCTTTTCAAAAGGGAGGGATGAATGGCAGCCATTTGTTACCTTGGATACAAGAACAGGTGTGAACTTGCATCATGGACCTAAAGCCAGCCAAACAGGTTCTGAAAACAAAGGGTTTTTTGTAAACAATCTTGCAGAAGCAGCCCCTCACAGCCCCTTCAATGCGGAAGCTGAAGAACTCTGTACACAGAACTGTTATATATTAAACAAATTGTCTAATATTATATTTTTATATATTAGACAAAACGGTTATCTATTAGACAAATATTTAATTATTTGTTTAAACGTATATACCACCCTTCCCTGAGACTCAGGGTGGCTTACAATGGATAACAACAAATGAAACTGATAAAAAAAAACCCAAAAAACCCCCACAACCCACCCCATACCACCTCCCCATCCAACCCCAGCTCCCACCCCTACCCTTCGGGTGCCTGGTTGCAACTCTAATTTCAATGCATATAAAACAAAATCCCACTTCCCCCCAGATGTAATAAAAACAATCACTTGGAAGAGAGCTGTTGGGGGGGAGGGAATCAAGGGAGTTTTCATACTTTAAAATATTTTTTAAAAAGAACAATGCATTTAAAAACTATTGAGTATGATGGTCAAAAGCTAGCATCAATTGATAACAAAGTAAGTGTAGGTAGGAAATTCAGCATAATAACAGACCTTTGGGGAGAGGGTAGTAGGTAATACTTTTTCAGGGTGAATGGTGATTTTGTATTTCATATTAATTGAATACATTATAAGGAACACAGGAAGCGAGAATAAAGAGCAGGTTGTCAGTTACAGACATTCCTATTATGGTTTAGGAAGGCTATATGTGCATTGAGTCCACTTGTTTAGTATCTGGTGTAAGAAACTACTACCATTCCCATTTTACAGAGAGAGAACTGAAGTGCAGAGAGTTTAAGATATGTCCAAGGAAAAATAAGAATGCTGTGGCAGAGCAGGGAAATGAACTTTTTTCTCCAAATCCCCAGGCTAGCACCCTTGTCAGTAGCCCATCTGTTAAGAATTCCAACATTTAGATACACCCTTTAAATAGCTAAATAAATGTGCTCTCATTACAATAGGGATTTGGAGTCAAGAATCATAAGCCCTAGGGGCAGGGACTGTGTCTATTTTATTACTTTGTAAAGTGCCAGGTACACTGCTGGCGCTATATAAATGTTTGTTAATAATAATAATAATAATGTTCTTTAGTTCCTATTATCTAAAACAATAAAACTTTGCAGTTTACAAAACCATTAAAGGCAGAATCATTTTCAAAACAATTTTTTTTTCCTTCAAAACATTTCACAAAATAGATTTTACACTATCTTGAACTCCAAAAACCAAGAAAATTAATTACAATTGCAATTCAAAAANATGCCAGGGATGGGCAGGCCCTCCCCCTCCTTTAAGTCCTGCCCCTCCATTAAGCCCCTCCCACTTTGGGTTTTCAGAGCACGCACATGAGGGGCCCATAACTAAGGCTTGAGCCCAGGCCCTTCTCAACCTTGCTACGCCCCTGGAGCACACTGAAACTGACACAGGAGGAAATCCCTGCCTCTAAAAAAATCAACAAGCTCCCCCTCCCCCAAGTCTCAGAGCACACTTTAAACGCACACAGGAGGCAACCCTTGCCTCAAAGATATCAACAAGCTCCGCCTGCTCAGCCCAAATACCAGGGCACACTTTGAATATGACACAGGAGGCAATCTCTGTCTCTAAAGAAACCAATCACACTCCTGGCTCACCCACTCCCCAGCGCAAGTAGCCCAACACTTCAAAAAGAAGCAGCCAGTCCTCCAGGAAACCTCCACCTCGCTCCCGGTTCAGGCGCTGCTGACAAACAGGCAGAATCGCCACTTCCAGTTCACGGTTTGTCTTGTGAGAAAACAAAGCCGCGCAGCTTTGCCTCCCATCATACAGAAGATAAAGAGTGGGAAAAAGATGTCTGTATCCTCCTGAGCTTTTTTTCCTCATGAGACAAAAGCTGTGCAGCATTTGCCTCCTGGAATTTTTTCAGAAGCCAAATGCTGCACATTTCCCCCAACGAGAACTTTAAGCTGTGTCTGAGCTCTGTCTGGGGCTGTTCCTGCCCACTTTTCTCCAGACCCCGGTGCCCCCAGGGAGGCTGGTGGTGGTGGCAGCAGCAGCAGCTCCTTGCACAAGCATGAGAGAACTGGTAGAAGGAGGAGCAGCAACAGCTCTGAGCAGAGAGGTGGAGAAAGCAGCTGTCCTTGCCCCAGATAAGGGAAATGTGCATGGGGGTCAGGGAGGCAGTGAGGAAAGCAGATCCCTACAAGGACCAAGGGTTCAAAGCTTGAGTAGCAGCATAGCGAGTGGGAGGGAGGTAGCAGCTAGTCCCCTTCCTTCCTTCTCTTCATAGTCATGCTGCTTAAGCTCACCGGCTCCATGAAGGATGGACACTACTGCGCTTGCGTGAGCCAGAAGAATTGATTTTTTTAATGTTTAATAGCTCAATTTGGCTGCACCATCTCAGGCTGCACCATCTCAGGCTCCAAGACTGTGAAGTCTAGGGGCTCAACTCATCAGGGGGAGGAGATATCGATGGTTCAAAATGCATTTTGACCACTAGCAATTAACATTTAAACAGTTAGAACGTTTGATTTTCTAGCTGGATCTTCTTCAAATTTTGCATGTGTGATGGTCCCCACAAATATAAGCCATGGATAAATGTTCGGAATTGTAGTTCAAGCAGTTTACTCAATATCCAGGCTTTATCAGTCCCCTGTTTATAATGGAGAGTGGTTCTGCCTTTAACTTACTTGCTGCTACTGCAGCAAGTAAATTCTGTAACTGGTTTTCTGGTGTGACTTTGAGACAGATATTCTAACAACTCTGCCCCTCAATAATCCTCAACTGTTAAATGGAAATAATAATCTGTCATGGCGTCTCTGCGGATTAATTAACACATGTGCTGATTTCATTATAGGGGTGAAATGGGTTGTAGTAGGGTAGTTTAGGAGTTGGGAAGGAACAGGCTGAGTTGGGGGCTGATGAGCTCTCATAGAAGGAAGGAAGCTCAAAACACTGGCCGACTGAGTGGAGCAAACAGGACAGCAAACTGTGAGTGACACTCTGGTCTGAAATCTGAGACCTTAGAGCAGAACCTGGTGAGAAGTCTCTGGGGACTTTGTAGGGAGCCTGGGTGAAGGGCTCATATCTGGGAGGGCTCTGGAATGAGCTATTGAGCCTCCCAGGGGACATTGGAAAAGTAGATAGTAAAAGCCCTATTGAAACACCCGGACACTCTGGACTGGGAAACAACTTCAGGGGCCAGGTTTGTGCATGCCTGGATCCCAAGAAGGCCAAGGACTTTGGTGTGAGACTGAAGAACTTGGCAGAAGGTCCATTGTGTAAGGATTTACAGTTAAAGCCCTTGAAGTGACTAAGGGGCCTGCATGCCCAGAACTTGTGTGGACCACATGCACAGGAGCTAGACCTGTAATTAGGTTGTAAAAGCCCTAAGGTCCTTGAACACTGTCCTTGCTCATTATGTGTCAAAATACAACCTATGCCCAACAGATAGCATGCAAAGCAACAAATCCCCATGCTGTTTATGCAAGAAAAAGAGGTTTGAAAAGTTGCACATATTGAAACCCACCAAAAATAGAATAAACTCAAAACATTTTTTAGGGCTGAAAGTAAAAGTGTTGCTATGACTTTTCTTTCACTGAGAGACTGCTGTTATAAGTATTTGCTACTTTTCTTTATAGAATATGCTCATCAGTTCGTCTCCTTGGTCTAAAGCTGAAATTCTAGACTACTGACATGCTGTACTGCACTTAATCCTAACCCATTAACATAAGGTTCACTCATAGCCTGACTTAAGTCAATGCAATATTTGGTATTGTACAGTACCCTCAGCAGCTTGTACGCTGTTCTTGTAAATGATATGCTTAAGGGTTAGTTAGTCAATCAACTGGCACTTCCTATACGTGACAGTTCTCACACATCCCCAGTAATACCAGCTGTGTTATGTTTCTTGTTTCTGTGCATGGCTTGTGGGAGCTCTTTAACTTCATTAGGAATTATGGACGCTCAAGACTTTTTTAAAATTGGTATATTTAAATTTAAGTCCTTAAATATGAATTCTAGTTCATGAATCAACTGTAGCAGATTATATGGTCAATGGGTTACCTTAGGGCTGAACTGAGAATCAATAATCATCTCGCAAAAATCTCATGAGAATTGAGAATCAGGGTTGAGATCTCGAACCTGATTCAGATATAGCGAGGTTTCCGTTCCCCTGCCCCAATGCACCCAGGCTGGTCTCCCAGCCCAGAGAAATTTTAGGAGGGAGGGAGGGAAGGAGGGAGGAGGAAGCCACACTGTCCTTTCCCCAGCTCTCTTACCTTGTCTGGGCCTGGCAGCTTGAGGGACACAGCCCAGGACCATGAGCAGTCTCTGTGGGGAGCTTCTAAGTCCTGATAGAGAATTATCAGGAATGGGAAGTAGGAGAGCAAGATTGAGGGGGCAGACTCAGGAGACATCTTCAGTATTCCATTGGTAGCAGGGTCAGCAACCAATAGAATGCTGAAGAGCTGTGCTGAACCTGCTTCTTCCCTTCAGTTCTCTTCTCCTATCTGGAAAGGACTCCCCCCTCCCATCTTCTTGTTTCTGGAAAGATGAGATAGGGGAGAGCTGAAGGAAAGAGGCGGGCACAGCTTTTCAGCATTCTATTGACTACTGATGTCTGCTAGCCAATAGAATGCTGACGATGTCTGCTGAGTCTGCCTCAGCCCTCCTGCTCTCCCTCTCCCATTACTGACAATTCTCTATCACAACTCAGGAGCTCCCTACAGAGACTGCTCATGGTCCCAGGCTCTGTCCCCTGAGCTGACGGCCCCAGACAAGGTAAAAGATCTGGGGCAGAGACAGCATGGCTTCCTCCTCCCTCACTCCCCCCACATCAGCATTAGGTATTTTGTTTCTTGAGATTCTCATGCTTCTTGACGAGAATCCAGCCAATTTTCAACTTGTTCTTGTTTGCAACAGTGAGATGAGAATTGTGATTCTCATTGAGAAACACGAGAAACTGAGAACCAAGTTTCAGCCCTACTTGAGATTCTGGATTTGTCAATCAATGAGGAAATTTGTGTTGGCTTATTGATCACAGAGCACATTGTCAGCACGCCACTTGGCACTTAGTATAGAATAAAAAGAAGTGAATTGTTAAAATATGACTTTATGCTTATGGTAAATTTGTTCTTGTAACTTCAAATACAGGATAGGCTTCTAGTCAGTAGCTGTGCCTTAGATGGTGCTAGTGTAATCCTAATCAAATCATATTCTCCAATTAAAAAAAGAAAAATAGAAAGTTGCTAACATTATATTTGCAATCATATGAAAAAAGTCATTCACACAATAGCACCATAGCAGCTAAAAAGGTCACAGGCTGCTTTTCATCCAGTCCCTTTTTAAAATATGTTTTTTTTTAAAGCACAATGAACATAAATCTCTATTTTGTTAGCAAGCAAACTCCAAGCTCCCTTGAAAGGTGTTATAATGTGATACTCTTTGAGCATAATACCTCTTCAATCCAATAGCTGGCAGGAACAATTGTTTCTGATTTCATGAGTGCTATTTAAAACAAAAATAAGCATTTTTAAAAGAAAACATTGATTTTAAAAATGTATATATATTACCTAAAGAGAGTAATAGACAAAACAAATTTCTCCCATTGTCTTCAATAGTGTGTCTTATTAAAAAGGAAATGAGAACTATATATTGCTTGAAACACTAAAACGTACCATGACCTCCAAAATAATTGCCTGTTTCTATAAACCTTTAGATTTGCTTTCAGGAATAGTCTGTGCTTGCGAGTGTAGTTCTAACTGTAGAACTACTCAGAGAATTAAGGTTTACAGCTCCGATTAGGGCTGAAGCAACAGCAGCTTTTACCACGCCACGATTCCATTCCGCCATTTCGGAATTGCCCGTGCCACACCGCAGCTTTTCTGCAGACATTCCGCTAATTCCACCAGCATTCTGAAAATTTGGAAACTATTGGAAAAATTGCAGAATTTTCGGAACCTCTCAGAAAACCGCTGTTCTGCTATTTCGTGGGGCTGACGGAATGGCGGAAGTAGCGAAAATGGCATGTTTCCGCTATTTGTGAAGCCTGTGGAAGTAGCAGAATGAAATTAGTGGAACTGCGGAAGTAGCAGAATGAAACTAGCGGAATGAAAGCCTCTGCCACTCCGTACCACTAATTGTGGAAACGCTGTTTCCAGTGGAAATAGCTACTGCTACGACTTTCCGCTATAGTCCTAGCTCCGATTAAACAAAGTATTTCACTTTGAGTGAACTTCCATGTTCTTAAATTTTAAAGCACATATTCAAATGGTAGGTGGAATGAAATCAAGGCCTCCTTGCAGAACAGTTTACCAGCATAGTTATGTTTATGAAGTCTCTAAGATGACAGTCCCAATCTCCAACTCCCCTAAAAAACCTACCCCCCCTGCCCAAGAATGGCCTTACCAAATGAGACCAATAGGTCATTTCATCTAGTTATGAATCTTGCTTGTAGTATAACAGGCGCTATAGCACAAGGTAAGAGATGCTGATAATGAGCTGTTTTGCGATAATTGTCTGAAAAGGGTATTTTATTATGGAGTATGCACAAGTATAATATTTCATTATATTCCTAGTAACCTCTGCATCAATTTTTGTTTTCTGACAATAGGCTGGACAGACTAATTTGTTGTGAGGGTGAAATATGAATAAGGAAGGTAGTCTGAAGAGAACAAGGAAACAGCAAATGAAAGAGAAATGAAAATAAGAGATGGAGACAAAAAAACATACAGCTGAGATCTTTTATTGGTCTACTGTTGGTGAGAGTGTGAAAGTTTTTTGCTATACACAACACACTTCCTTGGGCATGTAACAAGTCAGAACTATAGACCTAATGAATGAAGGACAGGTGTTGGAGTGCTTGCCAATTATCACCCAATCGCCACTTTGCTTTTCTTAGGGAAAGTGATTGAGAAGACTGTGGCCATGTGGCTACAGAGACACCTGGACTCCAACAATATTTTGGTAGAATTCCAATCTGGGTTCAGACCTTCCCAAGGGATAGAGACCACACTTTTCAGGGTGTTGAATGATCTGCTAATGTTTTTTGATCGAGGACAGCTGGTCATATTGGTCATGCTGGACCTATAGAAGTGTTCAATAGGATTGATGATGGATTGTTGCTTCGGTGACTTAGGGACGTTGCTGATGTAACGGGAGCTTCGGGTCAGTGGTTTCAATCATACCTGGAAGGGAGGAGCCAATCAATGGTGATGTATGGATATGTGTCATTCCCGAGTGACCTGAATTGTGGCATTCCTCATGGTTCTATTCTTTCACCCATGTTGTTCAACATATACATGCAGCCCTTTAGAGATGTCATGATCAAGCATGGGGTTGAGTATCATCAGTACGCTGATGACACACAACTGTATATCTCTTGCCCTGTGAGTCTTGCCAACTCATCCTCTACCTTGGAGGAATACTTAAATGATATAGCCACCTGGATACATTGAAGCTACCTCATGCTCCATCTGGGTAAGACTGAGGTGATATTTCTGGGAAGGGGCAGCCGATATTAGGATGCCTTTGCCTCCCTCCGCCCCTGAATGTGGATGGGGTCTGGGTAGAGGTAGCGGGCCAGGTAAAGAACTTGGGCATCATTTTTGACCATGCTCAGCCCACGAAAACTCGGGTATCTGAAGTGGTTAAAAAATGCTTTTTTCAACTACACAATTTATGTAAGTTACACTCTTATTTTTCCCATGCTGACCTTGCCACAGTAACCCATGCCCTGGTGACTACGAGGCTTGATTTTTGTAATTCCTCTTCTACAGGCTACTGACACTGCTTATCTGTCACGTGCAGCTTGTTCATAATGTGGCAGCGCGACTGCTTACTGGTTTATGCAACTGTGATCATATTACAGCCACCCTGCGTTCTCTGCATTGGCTGCCTGTAGAGTGACAGAATAAGTTTAAGACTGCACTACTGGTTTTCAGACCCCTAAATGGGACATGGCTATATTGAAGACCTTCTCCTGGAGCCTCACACTAATGGGTATCTATGCTCAGGAACCACCTGATGTTTGGGGGTTCCACCATCGTGTCTTAAGTCGGTGGGAGATTGGTCTTTTGCTGTGGTAGGTACCTTGGTGTGGAACTCTTAACCCCACCCCACCCCCAGATTTCCATCTCAGTTCCTCCCTCCTTGCCTTCAAAAAGCACCTGAAAACCTATTTTCTAGGTGCTTTTAGGATCCACTGCCAGTCCCTTTAAATATGGAAGACGAAAAGACTGGGGGTGGGTGGGTATTTGTGTTCTATTATCGAAACCTGAATGCATAGCCCCAGTTTTGAATTGTCTGGTATCTGTTTTTTCCTGTAACAGTTTCCTTCCATGTAATAATGTAATAATATATATTACATATGTGTTTGAGGAAAAGCTTGCATAATCTCAAGAACAGTCAGTAAAGGGTGAATAAAAGATATTGTCTTAATTTTTTCCCCTGCATTTCTTACATTTGGAACCAACAGGGCCACTGTCCTCTCTCTCTCTCTCTCTCTCTCTCTCTCTCTCTCTCTCTCTCTCTCTCTAATAATTACCATATAAATAAAGTACAAGTATGATTTCCAGATACTGATTTCAAAACATACGATGGTGCGATGCAAGCTAGGGGACCTACCAGAGGCCTCCAATTTCTCTCACTAGGCCTACACTCACCACCACTGACGTGCACTTTCTGGTTCCAGCAACACTAACACACATATTTGACAGGGAGAAAATAAAAGAGCCAGAAAGAAGCAAGTAATATTACACCAGAGGAGTGAAGTATTTCCTCTTCCCTTTGCAATTTTTGTGAAAATTATATATCCCATATCCAGAGTACAATATTCCTTAATATTTTCCTCGCATTAACCTTGTTAAATTTTGATATGTACATTAAACAAGTTGGGCAAAGTTCATCCATAGTGTGACTCCAGTCACTTCAAAGGACTACCCACAGGGATGAATTGATCTTTATCCACCCAATCATCACCTCATCTCTGCTTTGCTGCACTGCGTTAACTGCTGCCAATATTGCATCTGTACCAGCTCTGTTTACAATTTTGCTGTTACTCATAAAGTAGGTGTAGCACTCAAGGTCACGACTCATGACAGAGAAGATAAATTTTTCCTGCAGACTTTTTACCAGTGTCTGCCAGTAAGTTCCATTAGTAGTTTTAGTATTTCAAGAGCTCACTCCATTCCCAAGCACGGAGGAAAAATACGTCAGTCCTGCATAGGCCTTTCTTCTCCCTGTTTCCTCAGAGATCGCTCAGACTTCACACAGCAGATGATATCTTTCTCAGGCTTGCAGACACATATCTCTAAGTAAAAATGCCAGCAGCAAATGTCAGCTATTTTCTTTTATCAATACTAAGAGAGTCCCTCATAGCTCGGTCTTAGTTTCTTGGCTTTTAGCTGTAGTTGAGAGCTCTAGCAGTTAATGATAATGATGGCTTCTATTTATCTAGCACCTTTCATCCAGCAGGATCCAAAAATGATTTTTCTTCTTCACAAAAAATATGTAGAAGAGAAACACTTTGCCCACTACTGAAACATAACCACCTGTGAAATATGGCAACTGCTCAGGAAGTGAAGAATATTGTAGCTCATTTTGGAAGTACAGGAAGAATTTAGATATGCAGAATTTAATGCCCTGGATTGGGGTTTAAATAGGGCTAGCATCCCTGGTTTTGGGAGCACATGCCACAGGAACTTATCTGATGAGTAATTAAATGACTTTGTAGGATCATCATAGCAGTTTAGCTTAACGTACCATTGCAAAGAAAGCACTTCTATTATCACTGTACCTTTTGCCAGTGAGCTGTGTAGATGCTTTCAGTACTGATTCTGGGGAAACAACTCAAGTTATTGAATAAGCTCTGGGTTTTTTGTGCAGTGCTCTTAATCATGTAGTTGGAGAAATAAACAATTTGGGGCTCTCCAGCTTAGATGTACAATGACTGAGATTTACAAAACCATGGCTGGTGAGATAAAAATGATATGGTAGCTGTTATATTTACCCTTTCTCATAACACAATAGCTGAAATGGACATCCACCTTGAATACCATATTCAACATAAAGGGTGCAATCGAACATGCAACTTGCGTCGGTGGCAGAGACAGCACCAAGATGAGCGGCATGAGCTCATTTGCCCAGGTGCACTGTGCGCACAGCAAGCCGTCTCAGAAGGGGCACGCCAATGCTCCACATGGCTTGTTGTGCTGGCGGCGCGCACATATGTCTGAGCACTGGCATACTCAAACTGCACCACACATCAGTGCAGCTTATCAGGGTCTATAGAATTGCACCCAAAGTACTTGGTTTTTTCCCCTCCAACCAACACACAATTAGCTAATGGCGCTCATTCCCACTGAATATTGTGAAGACCAATAGTATAAGTGGGGTCAACAAAGGATTAGTTAAATTTATTAAGGATGTCATCCGTGGCTATTAGTGAAGAAGATGAGAGGATGTAATCTCATGCTCAAGGTGTTTCTAAACCTCTGACTATTAGAAGCCAGGAATGAAAAAAGGAGATAAAGCATCTGTAGCAGGGGCAGGCTACTTGGTAAAGCCAGGCCCTTTAAGAGAGAGCATGGGCCAGAAGGGCAGGCACCCTGGGTAATAAAGGATGATGCCCTTGTAGGTGCTCAGGAGAGATCCAGGTGCAATCCAGAGAGATCGCCTGAGTGGCTAACTAGGACCAGCTGGGACTGGGTGTTGTTGAGCCATCCCAAGCCTCAAGAGCCCTGAGCTGAGAGTGAGGGAGAGAATTAGATAGAAGCAGGAGCGAACAAAGCACTCTGTCTAAGGGGCTGGACAACTCCAGATTGAGGGACCTTGACAGGGGCTACTTAGTGTATTTGCCTACTGTTTGGTGAAGGATTCGAAGAGTATGCTACACAGAAGATTCTGCTTGGGCTGGCTTCTTTTGGGAGTGGGGAGGGTTGAATCCTGTGGAGATGTAACCCCTCAGGGGCTATTCTATTACAGCATCCCATAATTGTTCTGCTCTTGTTTTCTTTCTCTGAAACATCTGGTACTGGCTTCTGGTGGAAGCATGATCCTGGGCAAATGGATAATTAAGCGGCTTTCTCACAAGACTGCTTGCACAGTCTTTGGTGCTGCAGGAGCATGCGGTATTCAAATGTAGTGCAGCTCCTGTTTCGTGGAAAGAAGGAAGTGCGTACCTCAGACAGGGTAGGATTTCACTACCCTGTCCAATACGTGAGCTTGCTGGTTGGGGAGGAGCACATCCTCCTTTCCCACAAGACGGGAACGGCACTACATTTGAATAGCTCATGATCCCGCAGTACCAAAGGCTGCTCCTGGGTAAGCAGCCTGAGTTTGACCCTGTATAGCAGATTTTGTGTTGGTATGTAGCCAGATTTCACTAGCTCAAATGTCTGAAGTAAACTTTTAGCTTCACTTAAGTCCTTGAATTACAAATTCAAGGAAATGGAGCAAACATTATCATTCCATTATGCTGAAAGCAAAACAATCCGTTTAAAGTATTTTAGCTTTCCTTAATAAAACTGGAAGATGAGCTGTGCTGACCACACTTATGAATTTTAGGTCCAAGGTTGAATCAATTTTAAGTTGTGGAGAAGAATTTGGGTTTAGATCCCTCTATTGCAATCACAGAAAGGATTTAAAATCAATTTTGGAGAAAATTTATGACACTATAGCCATCTGCATCTGGAGGATTTTTGGAGGAAGAAGCAAGCGTGTTAAATATGGTAACTTTGGTCCAATTAAAGTCTGTTCACTACTGATTTGAGATGAGATCTTATTTCCCAAATAGATTCTCTAAATTGTGCCTATTGAATGCTCAAACAGCTTGTCAGTCTTCAACTTTTGGATGGTTGAATGCTATTAAGTTTGATAAAGCATGGGTTAGCTTATAGGGGTGGGAGTATCCGTTTTGCCGATATCCAGTATTGCCGATAATGGCTGTACTCGATTTAAATACAAGATCAGGTAATACTGGATATTTTGTATGGTCTCTGTTCTCCATTCTTTAAAAACGACTCTTGGGTACAGCTTTTGTGTGTCTTTCCTTGAATTCTCTTGGAGTCCCTGCCCCCTCCCTGTGGCAACTTTGTTATAGTTACATTTGAAGCCTTTTTTACCCTGCCTTGTATTGGTTTTTTTAATTCAAAAAAGGCATCCAATGCTGGAGCTTCCCTAAGATTTTTGGAGGGGGTTAGGGACGTGAGCAGGGGGTGGGCACTTGGCTGTGCTGACCAATTGCCATGTAGCATTTTTCTTTTTTCTTCTGTGACCTTCTGGGACCTTGGGCTTGGAAACCATTCTACAGCAATTTGGTATCCTGGAAGGAGTGCCATATACAGTTGGAAGTGTGCATGCATGTGGCTGCTGGTAAATGATGCATTCCTTGGGGTTTTAAGGTACATCTTGATTAGGGACCTCCTGGTGTCCCTTAACACGGCTAACTAAACTAATGGAATGGATTCTAGGCTTGTGTCTTGGGATCCCATGGGGTCTGTGTGTGCAGGCCAGGCCATGAGGCAGGTCATGGAGTATGCAGGTGGTTTTGAGGCTCTGCCAATGGGAGGGGGGGAATGTGGCTAGCTCCTCCATGATGGGGTGTGTTCCATCTCATGTCTAGGGGTGGGGTGTGCCCCAAGACTGTGGTTCTGGTGTGGCCTGTTAGCTTGGTTTTTTGGGGGGGGCGGGAGGTGTATCACAATTATTTTATTTTTGTATATGGCTGGTTGGCGGGTGCGGTGGTGTGGAAGATTGCAGTCATGAATTGCCTTGCCTTGCAATGCTTGCTTGCTGTAGTGTGAGGTCTATGCCTGCCTCTGCCATGAGTCTGGGGTTTGGTTAGGTTATGCAATGTGTGGGGGTGCCATGACAGTTTTGTCCTGGACTTGTGTCTTGAGGTGCAGGGGGGTTTGGAAGATTGATTGTAGTTTGTTGTCAGGTTGTGGCTGGGTGAGGGGTGCCCCAAGGCTATAGATGTTTGGGGGGGGGGGGCCTGTCCCAGTATTGCACTGTTAACCCATGGAACTCCACACCACTGTCTTGCAGCAGTGTGCTTTGGTGCTGCGTCTGATGTCAGGTCATGGCTGGGTGAGGGGGTGCCCCAAGGCTGTAGATGGTCAGACGTGATGTGAAAAGTTAAACAGACTCTTATGGCCGGGTAAGTAACACCCCTTCACCCTACACCCACAGACTTATACCAACCCCAACCCCCTAGCCCTCTGACCCCTAGTCCCTAGCCCTCTGACACCAAGCCCTCCGACTCCTAGCCCCGAGACTCAGACCTCCTAATTACTTAGACCACTAGTTAGACACCATAGCACTCTGACCCCTAGCCCCATGACCTATGACCCCTAGCACTCCAACCCATAGCCTCTAGTCTTCCAACTCCTAGTCCCCAGGCCTCTAGACCTCTAGCCCCCAAGCCTCTAGACCTCTAGCCCCAGACCCCTAACCCTCTAACTCCTAGTCCCCAGACTTCTAGACATCTATCCCCTAATTCCCAGTACCTGCCCCAGACCCCTAGCCCTCCAATTCCTAGCCCCCAGACCTCCAGACATCTAGCCCCTAATCCCCAGTTCCTACCCCAGACCTCAGACCCCTAGACCCCTAGCCCTCTGACCTCTAGCCCCTAGCCTTCCACCTCCTAGACGTCTAGCCCCTAATTCCCTGACCCAGACCCCTAGCCCTCTGACCCCTAGCCCCCCCGTTAGACCCCCATCCCTAGTTAGTTTGTTAGTTAGACCCATACGTTTTTAGAGCCTCTTAGTTAGACCCCCTAGTTAGTTCTTTAGTTAGAACCCCCTAGTTAATTAGTTAGTTTTAGATCCCATAGTTAGTTTGTTAAACCCCCTTGGTTAGACCCCTCTAGTTAGTTTTAGTTTAGTTTAGTTTAGTTAGAACCCCCTAGTTAGTTTGTTAGACTCCCTAGTTAGACCCCCCCAGTTAGTTTGTTAGACTCCCTAGTTAGACCCCCCATAGTTAGTTAGTTAGTTAGTTAGACCCCCCCTAGTTAGGCCCCTCTAGTTAGTTAGTTAGTTAGTTAGTTAGTTAGTTTAGTTAGTTGCACCTCCCTAGTTAGACCATGCTAGAAAGACACCTCTAGTTCATTTTTAGTTAGACCCCCCCAGCTAGCGCCGCTGTACACATAGTCACACAGACAAACACTCAGTCCAGTGTGTGCGCACACACACATCACCACACCCCATCCTCTGTTACCGGTGGTCCTCTCTTCTTTTTCATGACTGGGATATCAGTATGAGCGGTTGTAGAAAGAAGACACAGACCATGAGTGGGAGTGTCAGAAAAGGTCATCTGATTCATAGGCAGCACACTCAGTCCAGTGCAGAAACACCTGAGGTAGGGCCAGCTGTGGCCTCTCACAGAAGCCTAAACCGTGCCTAAGCTTACGGGCTCTGGGTGTGTTTTGAAGACTCTAAAGAGGCTGGGATGGGGGGAGCATGTTTCCTCCTCCCTGGTGCTGACTAGCATTAAGAAAAAAGGGGGGGTCCTTATTCCTCTGCTAGTGCAGCAGCCCATCCACTGGCTACCTCCATGATGCCACTGATCCTTCTGGTGCTCAGGTCTCCCTAGCGCATGCACTTTCCTTCATAAATGTACAAGCTGCCCAACCCACTCACTCTTCTGACATGCATTCTAGCATGCCTACTTCCCCACCCTCTCCTGCTGCCAACTAGGGATGTGCGGACAGAACTGAGTTCAGAAATTTGGTTCGGTTCAGTTCGGTTCAAAAATCGAGTTTGATTTGGAACTTCGGTTTGTTTGACCGAACTAGTTGAGTTTGGTCAAATTCCGAACTTCAGAACTGAGTTCGTACATTCAAAAACAGTGTTTTAAGCTGTTTTTCACCTTCCGAACTGGTTCAGCTTCGACCGAGCAGTTTGGTCGAATTCGAGTTCGGTTCAGAAGTTCGGTTTGGTCAACCAAACTCATCAAGTTTGGTCCAAACTCCGAACTTCTGAACTGCGTTCGCACATCCCTACTGCCAACATGCGTCTTAAGGTACCAGCTCAGTCCCCGTCCACCACACACACACACACTCTGTTGTGCCAGCTACCACCACCACCCCTTCCACCAGTGTTACAACCAGTGCCATTGAGAGATTGACCACCAGTCATGCTGCTACTGCCTCCCAGGAACCAGCAAGAAGACCATATCTTGGGTGTCATCTCATTTTGATACCTGGGCAGAAAATGCCTCAAAGGTAGTGTGTGTGCAATGTCGTTCCAAGGTCAGTCGTGGTGGCAATGATCCCATATGGCACCTCTGGCCTACACAGTCACTTGAGATGGCACCACGGGAACGTACGTGCTCCTACAGAGTGCCATCCCAAGTGAAAGTGTGGGGCAGTGTCAGTTGCAGAAGATACGTATGACGGTTGGGAGAAGGAGCAACCCTCTTCCTCTCCTGCTGCAACTGCCACCTCTGGGCCATCTTATGACAGTTCTAAACCCACCACCCAGCCCCTGCAGATGAGGAGCACCACCCAGACCACTGAAACTGCACTCTGGAAAAAGAAGATGCCATTTGCATTCAGTCACCCCTGGGCAGCAGCCATCACCTTGTTGAGGGTGTCAGATTTCAATGGATTCTTCATTTCCTGGAGCCCTGTTACCAAGTTCCTTGCCACAAACCCTTCCACACAAAGGTTATCCCATCTCTGTATGGGAGGGTGCAGTCACGGTTCCATGCAGAGGGGTGTATGGTACATTTTACCACAGACCTATGGACTAGCAAAAGTTCAGTCTACATATATATGTTGTTGACCACACACTGGTGGCAGATGTCACCAGTCCCTGTCAACAGTGCAGCAGTGGGTAGCAGCAGCAGCACTGGGGGGGGGGGAGTGGGTTGTCACCCAGAGAGCATTGATGGGCATTGTTGCATGCCCAGGTGCTTGACCAGCAACACACGGTGGACAATAGCCTCAAAGCAGTGATTAGCATGCTGGATGTGTGGGTTCAGTGCCAAGGTTCAACTGTCGAGGTTGATTACTTTATAAGCGATAGTTCCAACAACATGAAGACAGCCATTGCTTGTAGTGGCTACGCTCATATTCACTGCAGTGCGCACATCCTGAACATTGTGGTTAATAATGGCTTGAGTGGAACCCAGGGCTTGGAGGCACTCCTTGAAACTGCCCGGAAGATCTGCGAGTACTTCTATTGGTTAGTTTCAGCCAGCTGGGTGCTGCAAGAGAAGCAGGTGGAGTTAGGCGCCCCGCTTCACCAGCTGGTACAGGATGTGTCCAAATGAATCCCACCATTTTGATGCTGTAACGTCTCCTGGAGAAGAAGGAGGTGCTGCATGCCCTTTGCCTGTTGCAGAGCATTGGAGCAACACCATTGTCTGGAGAGGAATGGACAGTAGAGGTGGGACCCCGGGCCCATTACCGGATACCGGATTTACTGGTTACCGGTTCTCTAAGAACCGGATTCCCGGATTAAATCCGGTATACCGGTACCGGTTTTATTTCATTGAGTTCAATGGGGCACTGTGTCCCCATTGAAATCAATGAAATAAATTAATTCCTTCCCCCTCCCCCTCCCAGGCTGCG
>QEPC01003269.1:394349-405787 GCA_003113815.1 Sphenodon punctatus
CAGGGTGGGTGGGGGGTGTCCCCCCTTCCACCCGCTCAGCCTGGACTCGGGGAGGGTTTGTTTTTTTTAACTTTTTTGGTGGGGCTTTAAGTTTTTACATTGCAGCCATTTTTAAATGGCTGCAATGTAAAAAAATCCGGTACCCGGAATCCGGTAACCGGACCGGATTTACCAGGTCAAATACGATAATGCCGGTACGCCCGGTACCGGCATTATCGCATTCCGGATTTACCGGTTTAGAGCTGTTTCACCATGCCACTGGCAAGCTGAACGTGGACCTCATCATTCTGAGCCAGGTGAACTTACTTTTTAAGATTCTATTTCGACGTCTGAGGGGGTACTCTCTTGCACTGACCTGTATGGATCTGTAAAGGCACTGACAAAGAAATTGGATGGTGAGCTGAATAGGCATTTCAGCTCCTTGAAAGCAAACTGTCCATATTTCCTTGCTGTGCTACTCAACCCACAAGTCAAGAAGAGCATGACCACAGATGTTGAATACTTTGATGAATTCATGGGCAGACTAGTTGCTGAGGTGAAATGGAATTGTCCAGAGCAGGCACCCCTGATGCCAGAGGCAAATTCCATTTTGACAGGGGCTATAAGTGAGGGCAGATCCATCTTGTGGTTTTCTGACATAGAGGCCATGGTGGAGAAGGAGACAGAGGGCAGAGAGCGGGCTCCGGATCCACAGGATATGGCAGATACATTTGTGTCACAATATCTTGCTGAGCCCTCCTGCCCTGCTGCCAACAACCCCTTGGCCTACTGGGCCCAGAAAATGCAGGTGTGGCCCCCGCTTGCAAAGGTAGCATTGCGGTACATCTTGTGTCCTCCCACGAGTGTATAATCGGAGTGGGTATTTAGTATGGCCTGTGACATCGTCAGCCCCCACCATTCCAAAATGAACCTGAAAACTGTGGAACAGTTGGTCTTTCTCAAGACCAACCTTCCCCTCCTTGGGTTCATGGAGGGCAATACCTTTGTTGTGGGGCCAGATGAAGACTGATTGCCCAGCCCCTGGATATCATCTCCTGCTATTTCACTCCCCTGCACCTGTGTCCATCCTGACAAGATGCATGTAATTCCATCTGCCAGAAACTCAGTCAGTAGTGGCAGTGATGAGTCCGGAGCAGTGGCCCTTGGTTTGTGCTTAAACTACAGCTTGGCGCCAATTCTTCCCAGTCTAACCACTCCACCAGGGAAAAGTAATACAGACAGTACTACTTCCTTCCCCTTCAGATTCTTTTTTACAGTGCACCGGGCACAAGCACACAAAAACACACATGCACACACACATACACACCCACTCCTTCACCCTCTCATGTTCCTCCCTGCTCCAATGTACTGGTCCCACGAGGCGAGTTCCTCTTCTTCGGGGATGGGGCGGCGAATCTGGAAAAACTTAAACCTCCACCCCTCCAACCTCTCATGCTCCTCCCTGATCCACCATTCTGGCCACTGAGATGAGGTCCACCCGGTAAGAGGGCGCTACCTCTTCTTTGTGGCTAGGGCAGTGGAGCTGTGGAAACCCTCACACCTCCCCCCAAATCCACCCTCCTTCACCCTCTCATACTCCTCCCTGATCCACCATCCTGGCCCCCCAGATGAGTTCCACCCAGTGTGAGGGTGGAACCTCTTCTTTTGGGTTGGTTCGGTGGAGCTGGGTAAGCCCTAACCCACCACACCCAACTCCACCCTCAGCTCCTCTCTGATCCACCATCCTCTTCATTGGGACTTCATGGCGTGCCCCAGCAAGGCCTATTCCCCCTGAACTGGAGTGGAATTCCCCAGCAGGACCCATTCCCACCTAGCACTCCCCCTGTACAAAGTGCGCCGTGCCACTGCACACACTGGAGTGGAGTGCCCCAGCAGGGCCCATTCCCACCTAGATCCCCCCCCCCCCCATATATAGTGCACACTAGTGCCACTGCGCACTATGGAGTGGAGTGCCCCAGCAGGGCCCATTCCCACCTAGCGCCCCCCCCCCGTACATAGTGCACACTTCTGGTACTGCACACACTGGTGTATAGTGCCCCAGCAGGGCACATACCCACCTAGTGCACACACGCACACACACACACACCTGTACATAGTACTTTCATGCCAGCATGGGGAAAGAGGATTTCCTCATCATCATTCACCCCCTACCAGCAGGAAGTGTAAGGAGGAGGTCTTTTTATGATCTCCTTTAGGAGCAATTTAGGGAGCTTTTCCTCCAGCCCATTCTGGCTCCAGCCCAAACTGGGACCGCCCTGCCCCTCAAAAGAGGTACAGAAGGCATTTGGAAGGGTGCACCCTCTTCTTGGAGGTGGGGTCATGCGGGGGGCACAGGACACCCCCACACTTCTCCCTCACAAGGAGCAAGTCTGTTCCTCCAGCCCATGCTGGCAGTGGCTACAAGCAAAACTTGGCCCACCCCAAGAAGAGGTATAGAGGGCAGTGGGAGGGTGAAACCTTTTTTGGGGGGCAGGGGCATGCCCCTGCACAAGACATCCCCACACCCCTTCACCCTCACAAGGAACACGTCTGCTCCTCCAGCCCATGCTAGCTACAGTCAAAACTGGGTCTGCCCCCAAGAAGAGGTACAGAGGGCATTGGGAGGGTAGAACGCTCCTCCACCAACTGACCCCTCAACCACTTCACGTCCAGACACAGGTCTGTCCTCAGAACATAGTCGAGTCATGTGCCAGAGCCCAACTAAAGTCTGAAGACACATCGTGTCTGGAGGGCACCTCTGGAACCCCAGCCGTAGGATCTCAACCAACTGGGACTGACCTCTACACACAGCAGCGGAATGCAACATCCCCACCACCACTACACCTCCAGACTCAGGACTTCAGAATTTTGTGGTGTTCTGTCTGCTGCCCACTGAAGTCCTGAAGTCCCATTACATCTGGAGGCCTCAGAACACCAGCAGCTGTGGTACCTCAACTGCCTGGCACTCACCTCATAAGCAGCAGAATGCACATTTCAGGACCCCAGCCATGGGACGCACTGAAGTCTTGAGGTACACCAAACCTCCTCTTTCAAGGGAGGTCAATAAAGGAAAAAAATTAAAAAATCTCTGTCTCAAGTTCAAACAGCACACTAAATTTTTCTTCCCCCCTCCAGTTTCTCCAAGATCTTGTCAGATTCCACACCTCACCTCACTCTCCCTGACATGGTGCAGAAAGTAGTAACAACTTGCAGGAGAGAAAGCTGCAGGCAGCAACAATGGAGTTCCCTTTCCGCATCTTCCCCTTCCTCAACTCTTGCACCAAAAGAAAACCCTTTCCCTCCTATTTCTCCTTTTCCCTGTCTTTCTCTTCCCTTTCATCTCTTCTGATTTGGTTTGTTGCAGGACTGGGTGCTAACTCAGCCCTCCCAGTTCTCCAAGCCAGAAGGAAGGCTTGTGTCCCAAAGCCTACACCTTCAGAAGACTACAGCATGTAGTCACAGGTGGCAAAGGAGGGCACAAAAATTGAGGATTCAAGGGTTCAGGATAAAGGTAGGTGATGGCAACATGATCTATTTTTTTCATGCTGGGTTAGAGAACCAATGGGGTCTGGTTGGGGGAGAGACAGTTCATGGGACCCCAGAAGGCTCTCTATCCCACCAGTAGCAGGGCTTAACACAGCATCAAGGATTTCCAAGGATTAACTAATGTCCTTCCAATGTTAACTTTGTGAACTACTTGCTGCTGAGTTAGGCCCTGCTTCTGGGGTGATGGAGAGCCTTCTTACCGGGGTCCCATGTACTGCCTGTCCCCATGGTTGGGATTATGGAGTTGAAATGGGGGGAGATATGGTTTATTTTGGGGTCACACTAAATTTGGGATTGACACTGTGTTGTTGTGTTGGCATTGGAACTGTTTGCATTGCCAATATGTGGGTGACTTGGCAGTTGATGATTTGATTTTATTACTTTGAGTTTGTTTGGGAATCCCGGGACATTGTAATCGAACATTACAATAAGATTTTGAGTTGTATTAATGACTATATAGGGGGTCATTTTAGCGGTCACAATGGATTTGGAATTGATTTTAAAAACTGTTGATATTTTTGGAAATGTTGGCATTGGCAATATGTGGGTTGTCTTGGGGATCCCAGGGATACACCAGATAGGTTTTGAATTTAGTTGTCATGTATGTTGTGCATTTTGGTCATTTGGGGGTGGGGGGTCACACAGGATTTTTGATTGACAACGTTTGCATTGGCAATGTGGAGGTATGGCATGGGTATCCCCTGACAGTTGACAGAACAATTACTCTTGTATGGTTTTGTCTTGTGTGCTGCAGTGCTGTGAAAAAAAGTTTTAAACCTGTTGTGTGCCAACGGCAAATGTAAAGTGGCTGGTTGCTGGCCACTGGCTAGGCTACTATTAGTCACTTTGACTAGCACCTATCACAGAAACTAAACTGATTGAATGTTGTGCCACTGTGCTTGTTTCCTCCCCTGGCAGTTGCTGATTTGATTTGATGACTTTGTTTGAGTTTGTTTGTATTATGCTGTGAAAAAAAACCCTATTTGCATGAGAAAAAAAACCATGTAGTAGTGGGGTGGCTGTGGCTACTGCAGTCTGGCTAAGGAAAGAACTAGTTTGAACTGAAGTCATTCTCTGTTTTACAAGACAAGACATACATGTTCTTTATTGCAAGTATTTGGGGGGTTTTCTCCCATTGATTTCAATGGGAAAACTTCCCCATTAATTTCAAAGGGAAAAAATCCAAAATCCAATAATTCGAGAACTGGTATCTGATAATACCAGTAACCAATCCTTTTTCCCAAGTTCCACCCCTAAAGCTTATATCTTTAATGACAGTGATGTGATCAGGGGTTACTGACTTCATCACACAGTTTGACTTTCCTGAAATATATTAATTTTCCTTTGTTTTGGAGCATTACTTGACCCAAGTTTTACAACATGGCCAATGAGATGTAATTTCAAGCTATGTTTTAATCATATGAGCTCCTCTCTTTTAATAAGGAGATGGATGAAAATTTGGTTGTTTGGTTTTTGTTTGATTGTTTGTTTGTTTTTCAAACTTCTGTCCCTCCCTTCCCCTAAGCCTCAGGGTGGCTTACATAAAACACAAAAAATAGAAATAAAATAAAACTCCCTTTAAAAACTACATTAAAAGAAAAAGCCACCCTTACCCCATATCTCCCCACCCCCAACAACTAACCCCACCTACAGGACCTGGGTCAGGAGAAAAAGAGAGGTAAAGCTGGATGCCATCGGCATACTGATGGCACTTCACTCCAAACCTTTGAATGATCTCACACAGCGGCCTCAGATACACATTGAACAAAAGGGGAGACAAGATGGAACCCTGAGGGACACCACAGGGGAGGTTGAGAGTCTTCCATCACCACATAGTTGGACCTCCCTTTAAGGAATGAACAGAACCACTCAAGAGCAGTCCTGCGCAACCCTGCCAGGTCCTGCAGTCATGTCAACACCTCATGATCAACCATATCAAAGGCAGATGAGAGGTCTTACAAGACCAACAGGGCACAATTCCCCTTGTCCATCTCAGGCATAGATTATCAACCAAGGCCACAAATGCAGTCTCTGTGCTTCCTGACTGAAACAAGGAATCCAATGGCATCAAAATGAGCCTGAAGCAGCTGGGCAGCCAACCATTCAATAACTAGGACTGAGATGAGAATCAATTAGTTTCTTAGGAAAATCTTGTGAGAATCGAGAATCGTCACCAAGATCTTTGGAAAATTTCAGTAATGGTTCAGGATCTCAATGAGAATCGTGTCCAAATTTACCATGTTCTTGGCCCGGAGGCTGCAGCTGGTGCAGAATGCGGCGGCTCGTCTTCTTACGGGGACGGGTCGCCTGGAGCACATTACACCGGTGCTCCGAGCGCTGCACTGGCTGCCGATAGGGTGCCGGGCCAAGTTCAAGGTCCTAGTGATGATCTATAAAGCCCTATACGGCCTTGGCCCCTCTTACCTTAGGGACCGCCTCGCCCTTCGCGCCCCGGAACGGCTCCTGCGGTCTGCCGGGGGTGCCCTCCTGGAGGTCCCCCGTGTTAAGCGGGGGGCCACGATGGAGCGGGCATTCTCGGTGGTAGGGCCGCGGCTGTGGAACTCCCTTCCGGAGGAAGCTCGCCTGGCCCCAAGCCTTTTGACATTTCGGCGGAACTGTAAGACCTGGCTGTTTGCCCAGGCCTTTGGGAGGGAGGGTGGGGGGGGTGATTTTTAATCCCCCACCGATGTATTTATTTATTATTGGACTCTGCCCTGTTTTATTGGTATATTTTATATTTGTATTTTAAATTGTTTTAACGGTTTTATTGTTGTTAGCCGCCCCGAGCTGCATTGCAGGATGGGGCGGGATAAAAATCCATAAAATAAATAAAAATAAAATAAATGTACTGTTTACTGCTGATTGTGGATTACCATGTACCATATGCTGATTTACCATGTCCTGCTTAGTGTACCGCATTTTTCCAGGTAAAGTGCATGAACAAAATGGCCGCTGCAGGTGTTCTGCGCATGCACAGCCCTCTTCCAAGATGGCACAGGCAGAATCACCACCATTTTGGAAAAGGGAAGCCATTTTGTGCATGCGCATTACTGGGATGAACGTGGTACATGGTATGCAGTCCACTGTAAATTGGTATATGGTACACAGTAAATTGATGGTTTTGAAATTGACAAAAAAGTGCTAAACAATGGGTGATTTCAGACGTTACAGCCGGGCGCTTTCACCACAGGCCGTGGGGTGGTTCGGACCACAGCTGGAGGTGAAGGGGGGAACTAACAGATGTTCCTCCCTTTGCCCCTGGCTGTGGGGACCGCTGAACCACGGTCCATGGTGAAAACGCCGAGTAGTAATATCTAAAGGGGCACCCCCCTCCCAGAGGGGGTGCGGCCGTGTGATGCAACGTGTGGCCGCACGACCCCACCCCCTGTGCTCCCCAGCTGCCCACCATTCCCAAGACAGGCAGCCGCAGTGGCCTATCCAGCCTGTGCCGGTGCCCGCTGCCGGGACCCCGGAACGTGGTGGAGGTAAGGTAACAGACGTTACTTTTCCTTCACCACATTACAGATTCCCCCTAACCACGCTTCGTTCGCCGTCGTGGTGTGGGAGAACAAAGCATGGTTAGATTCACCGCAGGGGGTGGTTGACTGAGGTGAACATCTGGATGTGCGCAAACAGACGTTCACCTCCGTTCACAACCCCCCCCCCTGCGGTTGACTGAGGTTGTCTGTGGTGATTTCAGACAAACGTAACGTCTGAAATCACCCAATAAGTGAGATTCTGGTAAACACTGTAAATCAGAAAAGGATGTGTTGATCTAAACTTCGTCAAGTACTGATAGTTTCTCAATTAGACTGAGATGGTATCAGAAGCATGATTTCGTTGGGAATTACCATTTGTGAGAATTCTTGTTTTGGCCCTACATTTTAGCTAAAAAATAAGGACAATATTGTGCAATGAAGTCTGTGTATTTCTGTACATTTTTAAGTTATGTATCATATAGATTTGATACTTTTTTGTAATTTGAAATAAAACGTAAATAATAAATTAAACTAAACATTTAAGTTTTTCCTGACCTATTTCTTACTAATATTAGAGTAAATCTTAAGCAACAATTAATCCCAGCAATATAAAACATCCCTAGCTCAGAAGTGTTCTGAGAGAATGAAATTAGGTCATTTTGTTGTAGTCATTGTGCATAATGCTGTGTAGTCCCTGCCTTTGAGAACTTACAATCTAAACAGACAAGATGGACAGGGAAAGAGATAGACCCTTGGAGCAAAGTGTACAGTAGGATCGCTAGCAAAATGCGGTGTTAGTTCCATGATTTTTCACTCCTTTGCTTGGTAGAAGGAGAGGAAATCTTTATGTTTTTATGCTTGTTGTACAGTCATTTACACCAGTGAAAAGTGGGTGTGGAAAGCTACTAGGTCAGAAGGCACGAAAAAATGAAAAATGACTGCATCAGAAGCCAGGCAATAGTGAGTCACTCCCATAGTGAAAACAGCACTTATTTCATACCAACTCCCAATTTGTTTATTCTGAGCTGCAGATAATAGTTTTCTTGAACAGCTCTTCAGAAAAATAATGTCATACACTGTTTCGGGTATTTTTGAGTAACTATTAACTTCCAGAACCAGCTGTTGTGCCTTTTCAGTAAAAATATGATTATAATTATTCCTTAGAAGTATCTTGGCATTCAGTTCTCTCAATAAAGCAATAAATTATCATACAACAAAACAGCCATTTTCAAAAGACTTCTTTTTCCCATTAAACAAATGGAATGTACTTACCCCATTTTGTTTTTTTGGAGGATGAATATATTTGACACACATGAATTATCTTGTTTCTGGGACTCAACTGTTTCTGGGACTCACAATCAGTAAATTGTCTCTCTGTCAATGGTTTTATTTAACCATTTAAAATTATTTAAGAATTGATGATTGTAAATGTAATTCTCATGATTAATAATAACTCTTCCAAAACAGCTGACATGAAACACTTCCTTATTATAGTCAAATACACCCTCCTTTGTACATCCCTCCAAAATAATCTTTGTCGACTTCCCTGGTGGATTTTTGTAAATGTGAAGATTTAATGTGGCTAGGGATTCTTTTTCAGAAGTATTAACGATATGTTGTAGTGTTTTCTTCCATTCCCCCTTTTCTACTAAAAGGGGTTGCTAAAGATGGATTGTGAACTAATCCCATAACAATGTTGGATTGCTGCTAAACTATTACCTTCTTTATTTTGGTAACTTGGACAAATTCTAAATTTCATTTTGCCTGCTTATATTCTCCCTAGACTTTGAAAAACAGCTGACTGGCAAATATCTGATGAAACTGGTTTTCTTTCTTTTTCTTCTGACTCAAAGGTTATCTTCATTTTAAAAAGGTTTTGCAAAAAATACCAACTTTTTGAAAAATTCTTCAACAGAAAAAAAATAATCAGGTTTTGATCAACCAAAATGCATGGTTTTGGTGGACCAAAAGTTTTCATTGCAGAGTCCTGAATTTTTTCAACTGAGAACAAGTAAATTGTCACAATCTCTATGCATTCGGATGAAAAGCCCAGTCCAAGGTACACGTAGCACCAAGCATATTTCTACCAAGTGGAGGATATGTGCATACAAAGGCCTTTTTCACCTGAGATGCCCCACCCATCTCCACGCAGTTTCACTGCATGAAGATGGGAAGAGGCACCTGTGTGAATGCGGTGGAGGATGGGTGGTGGCTCGTGTGTGCTCCCACACTGCACCCATCTCCACCATCATCATACACACACAGAGCAATGGGCTCCATTGCCTGATACTCTGGCCCTTTTCACACAGACACTCTAACACTGATAAAGCGGATCTTCCATTTTATTATACAAGTTGCAGGCACCCATGGAGCACACCTACAGCCCTGCAACATGTATAATAAAATGCAACACCCATTTTATCAGTGTTAGAGTGTCTATGTGACAAAGGCCTCTGTGGATGGAGATGGGTGTGTGCCTGTGGGAATGGGCGCACACCCACCTCCACCCATTTCTGCTGCACGCCCATCCCCCCACCAACCGCAGTCCATTTAAAAAGATCCAACGTGCATAGTATGTATGCATTGCATCTAGTGCACACATCCTTCACTTGTGCATGCACAACCTGTGCTTGGTGCATGCGTGTACCTTGGATTGGACCCAAAATGTGAAACAAAAATGCTCACTCTTGGATACACATGTGGAGTGCACCTAAAACAAAATTTCCAAAATGAAATTTCAAATGTTTTTGCAAAGACAAAAAAACTTAAAACCTTTGAAACTCAGTATGGTTCAGGATGACAAAATTTCATTTCTTTTGGAAGAACAGATAGCTTCTGGGTCAGTACAGAGAGCTGGGCAGACGACTTACCCCCTGCGGGGAAGCTGTGCAGGTGGGCCACTGTCAGCCATCTTGTTACACTGCTGTATGCACTGACCACACAGGTGGCTGCCCAGTCCAGCCCCACACCCTCCCTCAGCCTGTCCACTATGTCACCCAGCCATGATATAGCTACCACGCTAAATACCCAACAGCAAACCTCATCGGGGGGTAGGTCCTATGGGAACCAGTCCCACAAGCAGTGGTATGCTACTTCAAATTGGGAAGCCCAACCCCACTTGAGTAAGACTGCTATGACCTTCATCCTTAGCCTTTTTCCGAGGAAGCAGAGTGTAGCAGCTAGCTGCCCAAACATCTGGCAGCCACTGGGCATATGAGCCACTGCATCACATGACAACAGCGACCAAATTGGAGTAAGGGTGCCCAACTTGAGATAATGGGTGATTTCAGAAGTGACGCCTTCCAATTCACCACAGTGAATCCCACCCCGGTGTGAACGGATTCACCGCAGGCTGTGGTGACACATGCGGCCCCAACAGATGTGACAGGATTGTGACCACCACCTGGGGGCAATCAGAGAGGACATGGGCCAGGGGAACACAACAGACATGCAGTGGAGATGTGGACCACGGTTCAAGCCCCAGAATGCACCGCGCGGCTGGGGTCAATTCCTTCCACCGCGACTGTGGGTTTCTGTTCAGAAGTAACTTTTCATTCACCCCTGTCATGGTGACCATTCACCACACTTCTGGACCTCCTCCTGACCCGACCTCATGAAGCATGGTTAGTTTCACCCCGGGCCACGTTTGACCGTGGTGAACATCTGGATGCAAGCAAACAGACATGCACGGCGCTTTCACCACCACCCGTGTTTGACTGAGGTTGACTGTGGTGGACATTCACCATGTCACTTCTGAAATCACCTAATGGGTGTTTTCAGATGTTACGGGAGGCCGGTTCACCACAGTAATTTCCCGGTGGGGGTGAACAGAACAACCACCCCCCGGGGCAAAGAAAAGCCCTGAACAGATGTGATGGAACTTGAACCGTGGCCGGGAATAGGGCTGCCAGATCATGGCCCGGGGAAGCACAACAGACATGACGCCGATTCCCAGCCGTGGTCAAAACACCCAGAACCCACCGGGCAGGGGCGGGACACAGACATGGCCACCTGAGGGCAAACGAAGTCAAAAGGCACAAAAAGGAACACCCACACAAGGGAAACGGGAAGGTAGGGGGGAGAGGGAGAAGAGTCGCACAGGTACCACACACAGTAGGCACACAGGCAGCGGAGCCACAGCGGAACACACAGCACGAGCACATGCCCAGGCACACACACACACACACACAAGGGGAAGGAAGGGAAGGGGGACACGGGTGCCCGGACAACACACTAGGCAAAATGAGGATTGTGCCCACAGTGTGAGGAGATTTATTGCACCATTAACTGCCTTGCAAGTGGGTGTAGGTTATTATTATTATTATTATTAACAAACATTTATATAGCACCAGCAGTGTACCTGGCACTTTACAAAGTAATAAAATAGACACGGTCCCTGCCCCTAGGGCTTACAATCTGAGAGACAGGAGCTGG
>QEPC01003269.1:435609-454480 GCA_003113815.1 Sphenodon punctatus
AGCTTAGTTATAGAGATAGATAGAGATACAGTGTGTTTGTAGGACAAGGCCTTTGTAGTTAATTATTAGGATATTCCATTTAGTTCAATAGGTTTTAGAATAGTTAATAGCAGTTAGATTTAATGTAGAGATAGATATAGATATATAAAAAGAAACAGTCACTCCAGCCCTAAGACCCACCATCAGGGTTCTGGGGCCTACGTTACAGGCAGGGAGGGCTATGTTTCTAGAAGCTGCCACTCTAGCCCCAGGACCCGCTGTCATGGATCGGGCCATCATTCCTCGCACAGAAGCGATGTCATTCCACTGCATCAAGAAACCGTCACTCCAGCCCCAGGACCCACCATCAGGGTTCTGGGGCCAGGTTAGAGGCAGGGAGGGCTGTGGCCAATATCTAGAAGCTGCCACTCTAGCCGCAGGACCCACTGTCATGGGTCTGGGGCCATCATTCCTCGCACAGAGGCGATGTCATTCCACCACATCAAGAACAGCTACTCCAGCCCCAGGACCCGTCGTCAGGGTTATGGGGCCTACATTACTGGCAGGGAGGGGTATTGGCCAATATCTAGAAGCTGCCACTCTAGCCCCAGGACCCACTGTCATGGGTCTGGGGCCATCATTCCTCGCACAGAGGTGCTGTCGTTCCACCGTATCAAGAAACAGCCACTCCAGCTCCGGGACCTGCCATCATGGGTGTGGGGCCATCATTCCTCGCACAGAGAGCCTTTTTCCGAATGTCTGAACTGAACCGAACCCAACTGAACTGAATGGCTGAACCCGAACGCAGCGACCGAACTGAACGGCCATACCGAACGGGTGAACTGGACCGAAGTGAACGGCTGAGTCTGAACCACGATCTGTTTGTCCATCCCTAAGAGACACCTGCTTCTGGAGGAGGCTGTGCCTCTGTGTGGCCCTTGCATTATGCCTTTAATTGTTTGACATCTTCTGACATGTTCTGCCCTAATTTTGCTGCTGGATGCCGTGTGTTTTTACGGAGCCAAACACACCCTCCTGACCCTGTCCAATTTGCGCTGGTTTTAGGCAATGAGGCTAATTTTACTGCTCTTTTTACTTTTTAAAAGGATATTGGATGGTTCCACAGTTTTTAGCTTCCCTTTTGAGGTATGCCTAGTTTTAGTGTGTTTTTAGCTTTGTCATGGGTTTTACCTTTTAAAAATCCTTTTCTCCTCACCATGTGTTTGGCACAATATGTTCTGACTGCCACTATGCCATTAACCTCCCCAATCACTCACATTTTCGAAATTCCTATTTGTCAATTCATATTCTATAAGACAAAGATTAGGAAGACAGAACAACAAGGAATGGAATAAAGGTGCTGCAAAGTGGATTTCAGTTAAATATTAGGAAAAACTTTCTAAATTGTAATAACAGTTGGGCAATGCAATTGGTTGTCTAAGGTGGTTGTGAAATCTTTCACTAAACATTTTCAAGATCCAAATAAACAAGAAACTGGCTGCAATGTTAAAGGTAGAAGGTGTCCTGCCTTGGAGCAAGAAGTTGGAATAGATGTTCCTTGAGGTCCTTTGCAACCCTACAATTCTACAATTTAAGTCCTCATCAACTCTATATTGAGGTAACCTCTTGGGCCTCACCATGATTCCCTAAAAACTGTGTCTGTCAATCTACAGATGCCTCCGGAAGCTGCTGCCAATGGCCATCCCTACTACCTACCCCAAGCCACACTTTACCTTCTCCATATACAGGTAATTCATCTTCTCATTTCTCCAAGCTTCATTTTGTGTTACGTGTTTTGTCTTACCTTTTGACCCTTTCTGACACACATTGTAAAAACCAAAATCAGCCATTAGGTGCCTTGATAAGTTGACAGCTGTGATGGAAACTCAAATTATGAGTTATGAGGGCACAGCATGAAACAGATGTGGACACATAAAATACATCTAACTTTATTTGTAAATGTCCTTCAGTACTGGGTCAAAGTCATAAAAACATGTTTGTCAATAACAAAGACATAAGGACTTATTCACCTAGGATATTTTAGAGAAAAATAATAAATGACGTAGAACAGCAGCAGAGTGAAATGATAATTTATGAACATTTGCCTTTTGTTTTTAAGCATCGTCTTTCCCCCCAGCTCCTTGCTAATAAATGTCTCATGTTTTTCCTCACTCTGAATAAGGGCAATAAAGAGCAATTTACAGGTAAGCTGATTGTATGTTTAAATGAATTTATTGCTCATGGAAGTTATCATATTACCAGCTCTGCACTTTGCAGCACTCTGTTTACAACTCTCATTTTAAATGTGTAGTCATTGTGACCCTGGTGCCAGTATATCTGAGTCTTGCCCTAGCAATTAGAACTGCTTTTTATAAAAAATTTGATTTTTTTTAATCCAATGAGAAAATTCATTTTTATTTTATTTTTTTCTGCCTGAATTAGGTAAATCAGCTGATTACATTGTCCATAGAAGGAAAATTGCTAAGGGAAAAAAAAAATGCATTGTTGCTATCACACATCAGTCCTCTTGTGCCTGATCTCCTAAAGTGTCAGGACCCAGCCTTGTACCAAGGCTTCTGGTGGTTCTGTAGCAGTGACCTGGGTGGAACAACACATGCACTTCCTGTCCCCTACACCTAGTTCTTGCTTTTTTCATGCTCTGTCTCCTCCTTTGCCTCCTATGCTTTCTACCCAGGCTTGCTCCTTCCTACCTTGTCCCCCGTCTTTTTTCCTAGCCAAGTTGTTATTGATGGGTAATTTCAGACATTACGGGCCCGGAGGCCCGCCACGCTGAATCATGCACCGGGATCTGTTTCAGATCCTGGTCAGGAATCAGGCTGTTCATCCTTTAGATATGCCAGCCTTATTCTCACCAGGGATCGGGGAGGGGGCAGGGCTTCATGGCACGACATGAGGCCACACAATCCCGCCCCCCGCGCTCCCCCAGCCACCCGCCCTCCAGGATACGGGCGGGCACAGCAGCCAATCCGGCCGCTGCACCCAATTCCATCCCGTAGTTGGGGCCGGATTCCTGCATGGGGCTGGCAGCCAGACATTCAGCATGGCCATTGCCAGCCCCATCCCATATTGAGGCCAATCGAACCACGATTCTGAAGGTGAGGCCGGCCTCACCTCTGGAATCGTGGTTATTTTGATTCCCGCCAGGTATTCACCATGGTGAACATCTGGTGGGAATCTTTTAGACGTTACGGGACAAATAGCCATCACAGCGGATTCACTGTGGTTGACCATGGTCTCGTAACGTCTGAAATTACCCCATGTTCCCCCAACCTAGTCAGGCTCCCTTTATGTTTCTGTGTTCCCTGTCTCTAACTATACTCCCTTTTTGATCCATGCTTCTTCACTCCATCCATATTCTCCCTTGTGCTCCTGTGCTTCTTGCTCCCAGGTTCTCCTCCACTCCAGCTGTGCTCTCCTTCCTGCTTCCAAGCCCCGTTTCTTAATCCCCACCCCTTTCCCCATCCCTGTGCTTGATCTCGTGACCCAATCTACCGCATCCACCATATGCCCCAGGTACCCCTTGTCCCTCCCACAGAGCCACTGGTGCCTCGTGCTTATTTTACCACAGGAATGCATCATGAGTAGGTCTGCAATTCTGTCACAGAGGTCATATTTTGCACAGTGTTCCCTGCCATGCGTGGCTTTTACTATTTCTCCATGACTGCCATGTCTTGCAAGATCCCACTAGGGCTGAAGCGGCAGCAACTTTTACCATGACGCAATTCCATTCCACCATTTCGGAATTGCCCACGCCACACCGTGACTTTTCTGCCGACATTCCGCTAGTTCTTCCGGCATTCTGCAAATTCTGAAACTATCGGGAAAATTGCGGAATTGTTGGAAACTGTCAGAAAAGCACTGTTCTGCTATTTTGTGGTGCTGGCAGAATGGCGGAAGTAGCGAAAATGGCATGTTTCTACTATTTGTGAAGCCTGTGGAAGTAGCAGAATCAAATTAGTGGAACTGCGGAAGTAGCAGAATGAAAGTAATGGAATGAAAGCCTCTGCCATGCCATACCACTAATTGCGGAAACACTGTTTCCGGTGGAAATAGCTACCGCTGTGACTTTCCGCTACAGCCCTAGATCCCACTGCAACCCGAGCCAGAGACCCTGGGGAGTGGCTCACCTGGACAAGGACTCACCTGGGGCATCAAGGCCACCTCTGAGAAGTGCTGGCAGCCACGGCTTGTAGATAGGTTCACCAGAAGGAGGAATCACCTGGCGGCATCAAAGCCACCACTGAGAAGTGCAGTCAGCTGTGGAGTTCTCACAAAATTCAGGGATGGCTATCACGCTGACATTGCCACCCTCTGGGAAACCTCTCCTCCATCAAACACACTATCTGTGGTGGACAGGGCCAGAGAGTGAAAAGGTGCCCTGGCAGTGGAGGGGCAAGACAGGGATACTGCCCATTTCAGCTCTATACCAAGCAGAAGCTTGGTGCAATCCTTCAGAGAACAGAGGAGTGCTAAAGCTGGTTCCCGAGGAAGTGAGAGTTTGGTGCCTATTCCCTAAGCCCCCTCTTAGGAGAGCCCATGATTTTACCGTGACATTTTCTGTTTTCTACCATGACCTGGGAATTTCTTTTTTTTTTTAAATTACCATGACAGAATCATAGGGTACAGTATTTCCCATGGAGAACTACACCTTTCACAATGCACTGTGGTAGACCCCAAATGAAAATGCTTCATTCTAAGTTGATGTAGATCAATTTCCTATGATAAAAAATTGGCCAGAAGCAATAATTATCTAAAGAAAATGTCTTTGTTTCACATTTCCCAATGACCGCTGCCAACAGTTCCACCTTAAGGGAAAGCTGAGTCTCCACTAGGTTATAATTTCTCTTTTTGGCTGTTTTTATATGGACGGAGGTGGGTGGCTGGAGGTGTGTGTGTGTGTGTCCGTTTACATGACACACACACACGTTCACATACCTCGACCCATGGAGCCTCCTCTGGTTTTCCGGAGGGCTCTGTGGGTGGAGGTGGGTGGAAATCGGTGTGCGATGGGTGGAGGTGAGTGTTGCACAGGAGCGCGCACCTCCCCCACCCAACTTGGTGTTCACACGGGCGAACACCGAGCAGACACCCATCCCCCCACCCATCGCCAGCTGTTTACAGATGTCCCCCCCTGCACACCCACCCAAACACTTGGCGGAGGGGTGTGTGTGTCCATGAAAAATTGTGTATGTATGAGGAAACCCTCCCTGGGGATAGAGTCCTGTCTATAACTACTGATTTTACAATGCCAGGTACACTGCTGTCACAATATAAACAATAAATATTATTAATTAATAATAAATAAGATTTTTGATATTGTATCAGAGATATTATTTACTATGCAGCACGACACCAGTCATTAACATCAGAAGAAAGAGGGAGCAGTTAGACAGCAACCAAATGACATTTAAAGAGGATTTTTTTTTTCCAGTGAGGCTATCTAGCCTTAACGACTCCCAGTGCTGTTCGACATTATGTTTCTGAAGATACCTCTTTCTAAAGGTGTACGTGCCTCTGGTGTGTAGTTAATTATTCTTCTGGTTCCGAAAGCCCGAGGTGAGTATGGGTACTCATGTACTCATTCATCTCTAATTACTAGATTCAGAGTTAGAAGGTAACTAATTCCCCATGCATACAAATACCTCCAAACAGATTCAAGCCCTGACACTATATTTAAAAAACCCACAAGGAACATATAAACAAACTGTCAACCAAATGCAAATCATCAGCCCTGGGGAGTCAGAAGACCAAAAAACGAAGAACATCACAAGATGAAGAGTAAGTCTTAACTTAGCAGGCAGGCTTGAATTTTTGAGCTGAGTTGATGAAATGCTCTAGGAAAGGAATGTGAATCAATAAGCAACAAAGAAGTGAATGCAAAATAACTTTCTTTTTTTAAAAAAAATACTGAATTATATGTTTTCATCTCCAACCATAGTCAAACTAACACCAGGACTTCAATTGAATGAGGAGGCTGCAGTATGAGATGGATATATTAGTGGTAGGAAGGGTTGTAGCCAGGGACCCGATTTGACTGAGTTGCTGCAATTTGCAGTGATTTTTGCAGAATCAGCCAATCCTCGCAGAATCAGCCAATCCTCGCAGTGCCATGCTGAAATTGCAGTGATACTGCAGTGGGGACTGTCTGCAGGATCTTTAAATCCTGGCTCAGGCATAAACTTGTCGCCTGAACCCAAACTAAAACTGCTGCTGCAGCTGCCGTCTGTCCAGGAGGTGTGACCATGACCCGAGGGTAAATAGGCCCTTGGGAGATGAATTGTGGGTGGTTGGGGTCTGAAGGCCCTATGTTTGGGTGAGGGAGGTCTGGGGTTTTAATATGAGGTGGGAATTCTGGGGTGCTGAAATTCCAGAGGATTCGAGTTGTGTTTGATTAGCAAAGTTGTGATTCTATGTCTAACCTGTTGCAAATTTGCTTCCCAGCATGCATAGTTATGCAAATCAAGTTAATTATGGAAATATTAATGCTCGCGGTGAATTTGCAGAATTTGGCTTCACTGATTACAGAATGTAAGATTTTTTGGTACAGAGTTCCTGGTTGTAGCCTACTGAATAGAGCTGAAACAAGTATGGATGGGACACCGGGGAGAATACCGGATGCACCGGTATCGGATCTCCTTGGTACTGGATTTACCGGTATCGGCGTCCCATATTTTTAACATTGGCCACGGTACCGGATTTTTTACATTGTGGCTATTGACTTCAATGGCCGCAATGTAAAAAATTCGGTACCGCGGCCAATGTTAAAAATCCAGGATGCTGGTACAGGTAAATATCGGATTTATCAGATTAAGCTGATACACCCAAATACCAGCAATATTGGATATCGGGAGAATCGGAATTCCCACCCCTAGAAACAAGTATAGAGCTGAAACCAAATAGAGCTGAAACAAGTATTTGATTTTGTACCCCCAGGTACCTACCGAAATGCTTTGTACCCACATACATGGGTGGGTACCCCTAAGTACAACATTTGTTTAAAATTTACCCTCGAGTACCTACTTACCTTGAGTGAGTGAAGAAGGGGAGGGGGGGAGAGAGTGGGGGTCGATCCTATGCCTCATGGATCCTGTGTGCACCCCTGCACATGCATGTGCACAGTTTCCGTATGGCACAATGTGCTGGCATTGGGGGTATGTGTGGGATCAGCAGGGCATGGGAATAGCCTCACCGAGGCTTGGGTCAAAGTAGTGGCCATGGTGCATGCCTAGGCCTAGACACATGCACCCTGATCCTAAGACCTGCTGCCTGCCACCACCTTGCTGTGCTCCCCTCTTAAAGTAAGTAGGGAAAGGGACTTAAGAGGGAAATGACATCTTTTGGTACTGTTTGGGTACCATGAACTTGACAGTTACCCATATGCAAGTGTACCCATTTCAGTACTGTTCCTGACCAGTGTGCCAGCAAATTGTCCGGTGTGCCCTGAAAAGTCAGATAAATAATAGTTTCTGAGTAAACCATGGCCCTTGAAACTTGTGCCACAAAAGGGAATATTCAATCAAATAATATTTAATATTACAGGAGTAATGACTATGGGTATTTTCAGATGTTACGAGATCACAGTGAACCATGGTGAATACCCACCTGTGGTCACTGTGTCTCGAACGTCTGTTTGGCGGCCGCCAGATGTTAGCCACGGTCAATACCCGCATGGGGTCAATTTGAAACACGCTTCCCGGGCTAGTGGAGGGAATGTCCCGGGAAGCGTGGTCAAAGAGATCCCCAGCGGGGACCAAAAATAAGTAACATCTGGCCGGGCGCCACGGCCTGGGATCACTGGTGGGATCCCNGGGCCGTGGCGCATTCAGCCAGCCGCGGCAGCTGCATTGGCCCCGCCACCCGCCCGTCTCCCCAGAGGGCGGGCGGCGGGAAGCGTGGAGGGGGCAGGGCCGTGCGGCCGCAGGTTGCGCCATGCGGCCCCGCCCCCTCCGAGATTCCCTGCCGGGATCCCCCCGGCACGTCTGATATGACGTGACAGGGTGATCCCGGCGGGGAATGAATTGGGTGATTTCGGTATGGGGCCAACGGGCCCCGTAACATCTGAAATCACCCTATATTACTATTCCAGTTAATGCCTGCTTCATTTTGCCTTCAGTTAGAACCAAATGGATTTCAATATTAGATTGAATGATATTCACCTAGATATTTTAAGTGTTGAGAAATTCTACAATAGCCAAACAATGGATCTGAGAGGCTGAGGGAGTGGGGTGGGGCAGTCCTTTTTACAAAGCTGAGCTTTTTCAAAGGTTAGGGGTCACGTCTCTAGCTGATATATACAGCCCTATGTAAAATGATTTGTACTGGGATGTCTTGTCCTTTGTTCCTATATACACAACTGTTCAGCAGTAATAATGAAATAAGGAATAATAATAATATATTTTTAAAAATATATCGAATTCTGCAGTGTGCATAAAATGCATGTAGTCAGCTACAGAAAAAGAGGATTGTCTCTACAAACAGGTGACTGACAATATATTTTCTGAGTATGGAAATAGCGAGTTCTTTGAATTCATTTTTCCTCACTAAATCAGTGGCTCTAGGAAAGCTTTCTTCTTTGTCTGTGTGAAGAGGCTCTTCTCTCCCTTGGACCATGAACTCTACCATTGCACCATTGTGAACTGCCCTTTCATGAGAGGGACTCCAAATGAGAAGAGCTGGCGTCTGACTCTGTGAGAAGTGCACTCTGTAACTTATTTATGACTTTTTTTGTGTGCGGCAAAGGGCAAAGAATAATGAAATGTAATGTTGTTGTTCATTCATTAATACACTTATAGGCTCAGGAGGAATTTCCCAGCAGGAGCTAATCCTTATTTTGTGATGAAAGGGAGGGCAGGAGGGAGATAATGAAAATAGTTATAGAGACAAAACAAAGGAAGAACTCTTTGTGGAGTTAGAAACTGGAACAATTCTAACAACAAAAAATAATCTCCTGTATTACCCAACTTTGACACACATCTGATCCTCCACAGAGAAACATAACTTCATTTGTCTGTTGTTTCTACAATATCTCTAGGTTTCCCAAAACAGATTATTTCTTTCATTACATTATGCAAACTAGAGGTGGGGAACCTCTAACCTGTAGTCCTTTTGTGGGTTGCGAGCACCCGTCAAATGCCCCCTGAACCCACATTAAGTGCAGCCAGCTGCCATGCTCCATGGCCTATCAACAGCCTGACAGCTACTGGACAGCCATGAAACACTTCTGGCAGGTGGACATTATCCCATATATAGGCTACGGGATTAGAACTGTACCTCTATCTTGATTTTTTTCTCAATTCTTGTCAAGAATCAGGGTTCTCAACTTGTTTTTAGCAAGAATCAATAATTGAGGAAACCCTTGGTTCTTGACACTCACTTGGATGATAATTGTTTCTCAATTTGCTGCCGTTTACTGTGATTTGCCAAGTATCATATACTGATTTATCCCATACCGTTACTGTAGCAAAAAGTCTTCTTTTTCCCCCCAAAAAGCCTAGAGTCTTTGCCTCTAGAGGGACCCTAGCAGGACAGCATTGCATTCCTGATTAGAGTGGGACCTGCCCTCCTTTCTCTTGTGAGCACATGGCAACCTAGTCACATTCCTACATTCCTGAACCAAGTGACTGGGCAGAGACCTCCCTACCTTGGACTGGGTCATAGACCAAATGACTTCCAATGGACCAGTCTCAGCAGAAGGGGATAGGACCTTAAAAGGGATAGACCGGCAGACCACCCCTTCTTGACTCTCTTGCCTCTTCCTGCCTGCTCTGACATCTACAAGATCTGGGCTTCTGCCAGATCGGAACTAAGTAGTACTGAGCCCCATGTAAGTTGTCTGTACATGGAGTTATATGCACCCAGATTGCCTGCCTGAACCAATATCACTTCTAGGCTGACGACACTCAACTTTATCTCTCTACCCCCTCTCTATCCCCTTCTGTTCAAGCTCGCCTCATCAACTGTCTCTCTGATATCTCCGCCTGGATGTCCCAACGTCAGCTCAAGCTCAACATGGCTAAGACTGAACTCCTTATCTTTCCTCCCTTCCCTTCCTCTCCCTCTTCCCTGTCCATCCTTATCGATGGGGTCACCATTCGTCCCATTCCCCAAGCCCGTAGCTTGGGTTTCANAAGCTCAACATGGCTAAGACTGAACTCCTTATCTTTCCTCCCTACCCTTCCTCTCCCTCTTCCCTGTCCATCCTTATCGATGGGGTCACCATTCATCCCGTTCCCCAAGCCTGTAGCTTGGGCTTCATCTTCAACACTCAACTTTCCTTAAAACCTTACATCGACTCTGTTTCCAAGTCCTGTCGCTTCGCCCTTCACAACATTGCTCGGATTCGCTCCTTTCTCTCTGTCTCCTCAGCCAAAACCATTGTTCATGCCATGGTCATCTCTCGCCTTGACTACTGCAACCTCCTCCTTACTGGCCTCCCGCGCTCTCACCTGTCCCCCCTTATTTCCATCCAAAACTCTGTTGCCAAGGTCGTCCACTCAGCCCGTCGTTTCGACCATGTGTAGCCTCTTCTCTCCTCACTTCACTGGCTCCCCCTTACTGAACGCATCCTTCACAAACTCCTGGTATTCACTTACAAATCCCTTCACAACCTGGCTCCCCCTTACCTCTCAGCCCTAGTCTCCTTACACACTCCTGCACACACTCTCCACTCCTCCTCTGCTCCTTCCCTCGATTTTCCTCATCTCCCCTGCTCCCCTAACCGCTTTCGTCACTTCTCACTTGCTGCTCCCCATGCCTGGCACTCCCTCCCTGATCACCTTTATCTTGCCTCCTCCCTCTGCACCATTAAATCCCTCCTCAAAACCCACCTCTTCCTCGCTGTCTTTCACGACGCCTGTTAGAACTTTCCTTTCAGTATTTACTGTCTGCCCTCCCTGCTGACTCCTGCCTAACTGCAACCAAGCCAAGCACATGCACCTGGGACCTCACATCTGCTTGAATGTTATTTATCTCTTGTCTCTCCCTATGTCCCCTCTCCTTGTCTCCCCCGTCCGTGTCTATTAGATTGTAAGCCATAGGCAGGGACCGTGTCTATTTTAGTGTTCTGTAAAGCGCCAGGTAAACTGCTGGTGCTATACAAATGCTTATAATATTAATAATTAATAATAATACAGTTTAGGCAGTTGCGGATTCAAAAAGGGTCCTCGTACCCCTCAAACTGGACTCTGGGGCTTGCTCAATAACTTATCTTGCATTCTTATCCTTTTGTGCTTTTTTGTACCTTTTTAACCCTATAAGTTAAGTCTAAGCTTTTTCTATTCTTAACTGCACTGGGTGTGTGTGTGGGTGTGTTTGTTTTCAAAGAATGACTCCCTTCACCTGGAAAGCATAGCTACCAAAGAGGGAGAAAGGAACTCCCTTTTGGCTCTTTTAGCCAAGACAACTTTTGAGCAAGATATGCACCTCTGCATTGCTCCAAGGGTTCTGCCTCCTGCAAGGGGGAGAACACCAGATAAAAGGGACTAGGGTGCCTTGGGAAGCTGTGGGATTATAAACTTCTGGGGTTCACATATCCTGGGTTGTGTGGATCCCCTCTGATTTCTGGAACTCAGCTGGTGGCAGCAGAAACTAGTTTTTTTCTGGGGTTTGCCAGCTGTGGGGGACCCCAGATTAGAGATTTGGACAAACACAGTGAGGTGAGTGGCTCAGCTGTACAGCACCGCCTTACTGCATTTCGCCACATTTACCATGTACTGTGTTCATCCTGGTAATGTGCATGTGTAAAATGGCTGCCATTTTGGAAAAGACCTGCGCATATACACAGCAGCTTTGGTGGCCATTTTGTGCATGAGCATTACTGGGAACCAGTAAGTGGTACACAATAAATCACAATAATGGTAAATGGTAAAAGTTCCTGAGATTCTCAGCAAGATCTCAAACCATTACCAGGAACATGGAGAAATCTCAGTAATGGTTCTTGATCACTCCAAGATTCTCATGAGAATGTAAACCCATTCTTACTTCAGCCCTAAATGGGATGACCATCTATGTAGGTAGCCATATCCTCTAAATGGGAGGATCATATTTAGGTCTGAAAGTGGGTACCCACAAATGGGGATCCCTGTAACATTTCTGGTACCTGAATCAATCCAACAACATCAGGTACCAATCAGTACCCGATTGCAACCCGATTTGTGTAACTGATGTCCCAAAATGTTGACTTACAGCCCTCAAATGTCAGCTTCTAGTACTGTTTTTTTTGGATTTTTTTTTTTACTTCTTTGTTGATTTACCGACTTCCAGTACCCATTTCTTAGTTTTATTTCCTGGAAAGTCAACTTCTAGTCCCAGAAAGTCAACTTCTGCTTTCAGAAAATCAACTTCTGGTCCTGATTTTTCAGTTTTCTGAAATATTGACCAGTAGTCAGAAAATTGAAAAATCAGTAATTGTAATTGGTAAAAATTACCAAATTTGGGGGTATCTGGGTAAGAACATAAGAGGTGCCATACTGAGTCAGACCAATGATCCATCCAGCCCAGCATGCTTTCCTCTAACAGTAGGGATGGGCGAACGTGGTTCGGATGTTCAGAGTTCGGACTGAACTCGGTCTGCTCGGATGCCCGAACCGAACATCCGAACCAAACTCTCGAACGACCGAGTTCAGAGGAAGGAAAAATGTCTTTCCAGGGCTGAAAATTAGGTTTCAGTTTCAATTCCGTTTCGGTTTTGATTTCGCTATTTTTGAATGGTCGGCCAAGTTTGGCCAAACGGAACTTGGCTGAACTGAACCATCGAACCCGAACTCGGGTTTCGAACTGAACGACCGAATATCCGAACCGCATTCTATTCGCCCATCCCTATGTGGCCAATCTCGATCACATGGAAGAAGAACAAACAGACACCCAGTCAGTACCAAGGCAACACATCAGATACCTGATGCAGTACCCAAAAATGTGGGTATTACCCGCATTAAATACTCGTTTCATCCCAACGTTGATGTTCCTCCTAATGCTCCAGCCCAGTCTTGTGAGAGTGGAGACTGGGGGAAGAAAGGTTCCTTACCACTGATATAAATTATTTTTTCCCAGTTTTGATAAGCCAATTCAGCACTGATTCAAGTAAGTTTTGTTAATATGGCCATTTTTAAACAGACTGCAGTCGATGGGTGGATGGGTGTGAGGCCGAGGTGGGTGGAGGTGGGTGTCTGACCTCCACCCACAGAGCATCGGGCATTGCAGCCCATTGCTCAGTGTGTGGGTGATGGGTGGTGGGTGTAGTGCAGGAGCACTCATGCATACCCACCTATCCCCCATGACATTCACACGGGAGCCTCCACTCATCTCCATGCAACAAAATTGCATGGAGATGAGTGGGGGCATCTTTTGTGAAAAGGGCCTATATTGTGTCCATGAGAAAGTCATTATCTTTACTGATAGCAGGGATGGTGCCGCAGAACTTCTAGAGCAAAAATCAGAAGTCACTGCACCTTTTAGCAGGTTCTGTAGTAGCACCTAATGTACATCGTCCGTGCATCAAAAATAGGGGAGGTACAAAATCGTATATGGACCTTTGAATTCTATAAACGAAAGTCGTTTGTCAATATTCCTTGTCCTTGTCCATAGATCATTGTTATCAGGGGAGTGCAGGAAGCACCCAGTTCATTTTCATTTTTGTTTTCATTTACAAAAATCCCTTCATTTTCAGGGTGTTTTGCAAACCAAAACATTCATTTTCAGTTTTTTAATTGATTTTTTTTCCATTTTTTTAAAATTCAAAATAAAAAATCACTTCACATGCACAAAATGGCTGCTAGACCATTCTGCACATTCACAGGCTTTTTCTAAAATGGTGCCAGCAGCATCAGTGCCATTTTGGAAAAGGGCAACAGGTCTGCACAGGCACGACATGGCTGCTGCGCATATGCAGACCAGCTGATGCTGCCAGCTCCATTTTGGAAAAGGGCGCACATGTGCAGAATGACCTTAGTGATCATAGTGTTGTTGTTTTTTCTTCAAAAATTTACTTTTAATTTTTATTATGAAAACAGATGTTTTTTTCCTTTTTTGTGAATGGGGCTTTATTTGTTTTAGTAATAAAACAACCAAAAACTAATTGCACACCTCTAATTGTTATACTCCACACTTGTCAACTTTTCTTAGCAAATGGGGGGGAGGGGCGGGATGATTTTGCTTTGTTATGAAAAGAAAAGGAAATATCCTGTAAGGCATCTGAATATCTGAATGTTAGGCATAAAAATGCAAGGGTTAGTAAGAAGGTGTACGCTAAAATTGTTACTATAAACTCTGCACTGTGAAGGATAGCTGTTACATTGCAGAAGGTTATGTTAGCTGTCACATGGGCATGGTATGTTGGAAAAAAAAATTCCTGACACCCAACCTCCTCCAGCCTTCCCATAATCCTTTATTGAGGGTGTACTTTTGCTTCCATGCTGTGAGAAGGTGATGGGCATGGATCTCTTAAGGGAAGAATGCTGGGATAACCTATACCACAATTCCGTTGCAGTGATGTCTCAATTAATAGGCTATCATGTCAATTACCGCAAATAGCATAGTGTCTGAACACTGAAAATGAAGAGCAATGAGGTGTAAACTACTATGTAGAATAAACATTGCAGTTGTTTACTCTTCATAGATAGTATCACATGTGAACATGGCAGAAGGCAAGCTGAGGTGCAGAGGTGAAAGGAATACCTGACATGAATGCAATATCTGTGTAGAATCTGAATGCAAAGGTGCTCCAATCCTAGGGCGTTTATAGACGAGACAAGAAAGGAGGCTGATTCTTTGATCAGCCGCCTTTCTTTGCGCTCATCTAAACATTGAGGCAGGATCTTACCCCGCGTCTGACCGGGCAGGCAATCCTGCCCCCTCAGACACGGATCCCCGAAGTGCCGGCTTCACGCCGCACTTCTGGGTTCCCTGGGCGAGTGTGCATGCGCAGAAGGGCGCGCATGCGCACAAAGACTCTGCTACGTGTCTGAACATCAGACACGGCATACAGAGGAAGGCGGGGGGGAAATGCCGGCATTTAACGATCCCGCCTGTAAGCGGTATCGTCTATAAACGCCCCTAATCTGCTGGATTGGGTATGCAGTCTGCTTCAATATCAGATGTTTGTCAGTTCAGTTGTTCCTTTGCTTCTTTCCATTTTGTTTCTTTCAGTTCGGTCTGATCATCCCTTTGTTCTGGTTTGATCATCGTCCCTTCTCTGTCCTAACTACCTTTCTGTATTACAGGGGAAACAGGAAGGACAAAATAAGCTTAAACCTCTCTGAAACCAACTGAAAGCAAACCGGACCAGCACCAAACTGAACCTCGCAACCCTGAACCAAACATCACAAACTAGACCAACCCCACAACTGGATGGACTTACCCAGAACTGACTCACAAGCCCAAACCAAACCCAAATAGAATCCAAACTGAACTGCATCAAAGATCCACTCTGACATGAACATCAAGTTTCTGATCCAATCAAGAGAATAATAACCTCAGAAAAGAGACTCGGTATTTGTTTATTCTCTGCTGAGTTGTATCACTATACCACTAGTTTAGGTATAGCAACTGTAAATTCTTAATGTGCCCCAGTTTTGCCACTTTACAAGTGCCATTTTGTTTGTTTCCTAGAAAACCTTAAACTTCCAAGTTTTCTAGACAGTTAACTTTTTGTATAGTAATTCCATACAAGTTACTTATCGCCTTAACACAAGAGAGCTCTCTGCTGAAAATTAATTTGAGGAGATTTCCAGTCTTTTCTTTCCGCTCACCTGTTTGTAAATGATAAGGTCAATAAACAACACTTTAAATATCTTTGTATGGTACTTAGGTTTTCTTACAACATTTTATGATCCTAAGCACACCTATGACTATGCACCATTTTAATCTAATGTGTTCTTCTCACTGTGAAATTCAGCAGTTCATCCCAATTTAATGCACAGTTTGTTTTGTATGCAATATGTGTGAGAGGAAAACTTGAGCTGCAGTATTGTCTGAATAGTAACAGTTTAAAAATATTATTTATCTTTGCTGAATTATAGATGGTTTTAAATATCCATTGTTTGTCCATTGTGGTCAAGTTTTCAGAATGAAGGATTCAAACTGACCTTGAATGTAAACTCCAAATGGACTACACATTTTTTCAAAATCTGAACATGAGTCGAACTAATAAAATCAGAAGTCCAAAATTCCACTCAGTCTTTTCAAATGAACCAGTTCAAACCAGTTCACTTGCTCCTCCCCTCTCAGTCAGAGGTGACCTAAGGCCATGTTCCAATGAACCGTTAATTCGATGTAGTTGTACCTGACATCAGTTTTACTCCTGAAGTGTTCACATGAACAGAGTGCTAAACTGACATTGGCCTTTAATACACAAATGGGGGTAGGGGGGTAGATGTTTCAGCACGGTGGGTGGAAGTGGGTGTGTGTCTATTTACACAGACACACACCCACCTCCACCCATCTCTGCCCACCTCCACCCATGGAACTTCCTCCGTTTTACTGGAGGGCTCTGTGGGTTGTGTGCGGTGGGTTGAGGTTGGGGTGGGGTGGGAGCATTCACGCACACACAAAACACCCACCCACACAGGTGCACACCCACTGCACACCCACCCCCACCGGTCATGTACATGGACTGTCCCCCGCCACACACCCGCTTGAACACTGAGCAGTCAGGGGAGGAGGGGGGTATCCATGTAAAAATGGCCATTATTTAGGTGTAGGAAGAAGTATACTTTCCTGAAAATTTAGGAGTACATAGTCCCCTTCAGTTTGCATTTTAAAGTAACTTCATATGAATGCTTATTGATGCGAAGGAGGTGGGCATGTTTCAGCAATCGCTATATCTCAGCTGCGGGTGGGAGGAGATTGCTACCATTTCCGTTTATACTGTTTGAACACTACTGAACACTACTGAAGTGAAATAGTTATTTTCATTTAATTAATCAAAGTAGTTCAGTTTGCCACTGTCTGTTTAAGTGAACTAAAGGAGAGAAGGGAAGGAGGGTCTCAGTATCCCTGGCTGTGGACAGAAACCCCTGGGGACTCTCTGCAGATAGAGGAGAAAGAGATGTAGCCTGTTAAAAATGCTCAATCCCTGCCTTTGACATCTAAATAACTGTGTGGCTCTCCTGGAAACTGCAGTGTGGAACCAGCAGGGCTTAGCAGTGGAGCCGGTCGTAGACATGATCTCCATCCAGACTAATCTCAGGAAGACAAACCAGAAGTAACCAACTGTGTGTACACTGTGCAACACTTCGACTAGAGGTACCTGCTTTAATTTTAGACGGACAAATTCTGAACCAATGAAGATACTATTTTTTTTATAGACCACAAAGCCTTTCAGTCAGGAGACTACTTAGCTTTCCTCCAGGCTCCCATTGCCTATTTCCTCTTTCTATGCTCCAATTCCTTGCACCAATACTTCTCCGCAGGTACTAGGCCCCATCTGATATTGGCCTGTTTTATACTTGAACTCATAAACAGTCACTTTGCAATGATTTTTTCTATTGCGGTGCATGCATATGCATCGCAGTGCTATGTATGCGCATACAAGTAGCGGAACTGACACATCAAGGGAAAATGGGAACAGAGTAGGAAAAGCAATGAGCGGATGCTGTCTAATTCCTTCAGCTGGTCTCACATCAGTTTTTCCTCTCGTCCCATTTACTCACTTTCTCTCCTTCCCTTCTTCTTGGAAATTCCCCCTTTTGTCAGCTCATGACAAGCAACTGTGGTCCAAGCAGGCATGTAGGGGAAATAGAAAAGGCTGGTGAAGGTGAACTGGGGAAAAACCTGACTTGCCCTCTACTTCTGAGGCCAAATCATAGCTCTGCTGAAGAGAACAGCAAAAGTCCCTGTAACAAAGCCAACTCCCTCGGGTTAAGTTCTTGCAGGATCATGCTCCAAGAAGACATGACAAGCAGGATGTTCCACATGTGTGTTCTTTATTTACAGTCCGCATCCTTACATAGGCCACTTACTCATATATACACACAAGGGGCATCCATAGCTCCCAGGTACCTTTCAGTAGGCCCCTTAGGCTAGACACAGTTCCTCTTAGCCAGGTATAGTCCTCCTGATTCCTTCCTGGGCAGCCTTATGACCATGGGTTAGCTCAGCCCCTCAGACAAAGTCTTCCCAGTTCTTACTTTTCCCTTGTTAGTTCCCCCTACTGAGCTCCTAACTCATGTTTTTGTAGGGCAACCCCCTTTGTCCAACTGGCTTTCAGTAGCTTCAATGCTGCACAGGATCTTTCAACTACATAGCACCCAACAAGGACCATACCTGCGTTTAATATGTATGCAACATTTATTGATAGGATAGCAATCAGTATTTATGGTACAATAGGCAAGCAAAACGCCCTAACAAAGAGTGTCTCACCAATCTGGCTCACTGTCAGAGTCCCTTGATGCTGGTGCACATGTCTAGCGGGCGGTGGAGCTGAGGGTAGTCAGCTGCCACACCTTCTCTGTCATGCTCTTTTATACGCTTTGGTTGTTTCGCTTTACCACCTGCTTGTTACTGACCAATCTAGTCCGAGCCCTCCCTTTTTGGAATCCCAAAGCATAGTTTTTGGACCAGATAACATGGCTAGACTTGACCAATCCATGCTTGGTCTATCCATCTTGGTAACTCGATGTGGAATTCTAAAGTCATCCCACCTATGGCACCTCTTTAATCTTCTTCGCCCTTCTTATCTTTGACAGGGTAAAGCCCCTGGCCTGAATCCATAGCTGTTCCCTGGTACCCAATGCGCTCTCGTTTTGATTGCCAAGTCAATATGGATGCCTGCTAGCTTCTTTACTTTGCTTGACCAAAGTTTTTTATAAACTGCTTAAAAGCAAAATATCTTTATGAATGGGTGATTTCAGACGTTACGAGATCACGCTGAACCACA